>CAWZYM010000283.1:1715000-1787500 GCA_963966185.1 Rhabditoides inermis
GCGACAGTTTCGTTAGGCGCCGAGCGATCACAGAAGAAGTTGTGAGAAGACTGGAAATGGGTAGTACTACTATTTAATAATTAAATTACTAAAATCGATTACATTTATCTCTGAATTAATGAAGTAATGGAAATTAGCTACTAAAATCAGTTCATAGTAACATAACGCCTTCTACTTCTACAAAACGGAAAAGTTAGATTCTTCATATTGTGAAGCTAGCAACAATCGATGAACGAGGGAAATTAGGGCGGTATTCATCAGATTATATGCAGCGTGAGGGAGTGAGAGAGACGCTAGACGGCTAGACAAAGAATGGCGATGGACCGTACCTAACACATCGTAATAGAGAGCAGAAGAGCGACCGCCCTGGTTAGGTATTCCCTGTGTTTTGTTCGCGTGGAGAAATAAGAAGGAAAAAGAGAAAGGGTAGGTCATTAGCTCAAGCGAAATGTCGTTGCTTATGCCTCTGCGATGAGAAAACAGCGAAAAAAACGGAATCTCGCATGTTTCCGCTCCCTTGAGAATTGATTCGCATTATGTGCACATACAAAAAACACAAAATGCATACAAACAAAGGAAGTAAACGTCGTTATGATCCAAGACAGAACAATTGCTATATCCTTGTTACTATCTATGAGTAGTGATATAAATGCAATACCAACAATAAAAAAACGTGACGAATGTTTTCGAACACATAATCAGTTCTTTTAGAGCTCCCCCACAGTCTACGTAAATGAGAGATTAAATGAGAGATACATTAGGGTTTCGGACACAGAGTGAAAAACAACACAGAAGACTGCACAAATATATAAGAATGTACTCTTACATACGACAAAACAACGGCGCGTATTGCTGGCGCCAAACAAAGCACTGACACATGTAGGTAAATCAAGAGCTCTTTCTTACGTAGAAAGTCAATAATGTAGTCGGTGTGAGTGAGAGAGTGTGAATGTGAGTTCGCTAACTCACCATACATTCCAATTCTGGATGCGCCGCCTTCTTTCCTTCTTTCTTTCTCTTTTCCCTCGCTTTCACCTGTCTGCCTGAGATGAAATAAATATGTGTGCAATAATAACATGTCACGCGATTGAAAAAAGCAAATAACAGAAAGGAGACCAGACAAACATGCACATCATATGCGCGCGCGGTTGGCTGGCGGGAATTCTAATTTATTATGCATGGAAGTGAGTCTGTTCGGTGGAGGGGGCGGAGGATGAACAGAGACACAACGACATGCATACTTGCAAACTGGAATCATTTTTGCATGAAAGCATAAATCGAATAAACGTAATCGCAACGTGACCAATCACGTGGCAAGCCTACAATCAGTCTCGGGAGACCCTCAATTATCCTATCACCAATAGGAACCCATATCACTCATATCATACTGACATTTATGTAAATTAAAAATGAAAAGGCTAATCGATTTCGGAAAGGGCCAGGAATCATTCAACCAGAATCATGCATCCAGAAAGTGTGGTGGTGGTGGTCGGGTAAAAGGAGCCATCCCGTGTAGACCCCAGTATCCACGGCAACTCACGGCCGCCACCGGAAGCGAGACAGCACTCACCGCGCGGAGGGCGCAGAGAGGGCAGAGAGACGAGGGAGCGGGTGGATGTGGGAGAGCGGCGAAGGGTGGAATGTTGAATGAACTCGCCGGCATTGTTGCATTTACAATCCACGAGCAAAACGCGCGAGGAACAATTACATAGTGAAAAGAGGAGAGACATCGCGAAATAGCCCGAAGAGACCGAACGACGTCGTTATATAGTTCTATGCTCGCAATAAGTTGCGCGCTGTGGGGTAGATCAGAGAAAGACAGAGAGCCAGCTCTCGGCAATAGCGCGTAATACAAGAGAGTCAGACGGTTATAGCACCGTATTTCGAACTGCAAGCGAGGTAGATCGAAAACTATCGCTCTGATGCGGGCTATACATTCAGCCACAACAACTCTGGTATAGAAAGTTTTATACAAAATCTCTCTTATCTTACACGAACGCACGAAAAAAAATGCTCACAACACACGAAAATGCCTGTGAAGCAGAAAAAATAGGGGGAGAAATATAATAATAATTATAAATACAATCATCTGGGGAGCGTGTGAAATCGCGTAATATAAAAGGAAACTCAATTATGTTGTATCGATCATAGCATTGGTATCGGTCCACTATCACAGGTGATTCTTTTAATTTGCAAGGAAAAGTACAGTAGGACAATCATGAATCGGGGGTCGTCGTGTTTAGCGAAACTTTTTTGAGTCGAGAGTTTTGTAACAGAAGGATTTGTCTAGTAAAAAAAGAAGCAACTACCAGCAAGAATTTCGGGAAACCGCGAAACGGGAAGAAAATGTGCTATATATATGGGACCGGTGTGTGAGATGCGGAGTCGACGCCCGCATAGAATAATACCTATCGATAAATCGATCGATAATCAATCAATACGAGCGCCGCTTGAATACCATTGGGGTCGAGTCGACACATCCAAGTCTGCGAGAGTGGTGGTGGTGATGGCTACCCGTGCGCCTTGTGAACCGATCTACCGGGATTTGATGTACCGTAATCTCGGTGGTACCCTACCGTAACCCTCAACCCCGCTTGAAGAAGGAGATGGAGGGTACGTAGGAGTAGAGCCGTGATGTCATTGATGGCTCGGATCGGGTAGAGTCCGGAGAAGCGGGGGCTTCTGCGGGGGCGGCGGTGGGCAGAGACGCAGAGGAGCTGGATGTGGACTCGGCGCACCGTCATGTCGACGCGTCCTCGCCAATATCCTGCAAAATTAATCGATAAACCGATTTATCGATCATCTTCAATATCGTGTTGAAATCCCTCTACGGACTAACGGCTGGTAAATGACCCAAAAAGAAACAATTCAATGAAAATATATTGATCTTATCTCATCAGCCGTATGCATGTATGAAACCACTCAATAAGTGTCTAATCGATAAATCAATAAATCCACACCTTGATCTCGAGTATCTCGGGGTGGCGCTCGATGACGCGCATGAGGATGCCGTTGATGTAGACGCGCAGCTTCTGATTGCACACCTCCTGCTCGCGCAGAGCGTCCAGCAGCTGAATAGAGATGATGAGCTCCGCCCACTTTAGCCCCGCCCACTTTCGTACGGCCTCTTTTGAGAGTATCATTTGAACGAATTTAGCTCCGCCCACTTTCGCCCCGCCCACTCACCTCGCTGCTGTCCTTTCCGTTCATCTCCTCGAGAAGGGACGGACCGGCGTCTTCGAGTAGACTCTGTCCGCTGGCCACCGAGGCGTGCAGCAGCTGTGCCTGTAGAGGAATCAGTAAGCCCCGCCCCCTCTGACCACGCCCCCTCCGACTCACCTGCAGCTCGTCGTTGTTCTCGCGCAGCTCGCGGCACTCCATCCGCATCCGCTCCAGCTCCTCCTCCAGAGACAGCATCTGTAGAGTACGGTAGGGTGAGATTCAAAGTACCTTTACCCATAATACCGTAACCCAGGCTACCGTAATACTACCGTACCTGATCGGCCATGCTGCCCTGTCGCGGGCCGTCGCTTCTCCGCCGCAGCTCCTCGGTCTGCCGGCTGAGCTCCTCGACCATCTCCGAAGACGAGTCAATGTCCTGCTGCGCCTCCTCCTTGAACCTGCAGACAGGGATTAGACTCCGCCCGTTGAGATTCCGCCCCTCAAGACTCCGCCCACTCACTTTTTGTACTGCTTCTCGATCTTCATGCGCTCTTCCTCGAGGTCTTCGCAGAGCAGTGATGAGTCGGCCAGCTCGCCTGGAAGGTATGGGTTTGGCTCCGCCCACTAAAGCTCCGCCCTTGGATTGGACAATACATGTAGGCTCCACCCCATCACGCCCCGCCCACTCACTCTTGAGGTCGTCGACTTGATCGCGCAGCTGTGTGCATTCCGTCGCCAGCCGCTCCTTCTCTCGGCGAACCGACTGAAGGTCCTTCTCCAGAACCTAGAGGAATACGGTAAGCTCCGCCCACTCAGACCACGCCCATAAGACTTCAGTCACTTCTAGTCACGCCCATGAGACTCCGCCCACTGACCTGGTACTTGAGCTGACATCCCTCGACTTCCAGAGCCTTTTCGCGTTCGGTTCGAGCGATGAGGTCGCGGGCGCGTGCCTTCTCTTCCACTAGAAGGTCCTTGTACCTGAAAGGAGAGGATGAAAATGAACAATGTTATGAGATACTATGGGAATTGCGGTCTTATATTATGGATGAATTCTCGTTTCGCTAGAATCTCGTTTGTTTTGTTTATGTTATGTTTCAGCGACATTTTATCACGACTACTATGTTTACAGGTCAATGGAGATCGAACTGCAACTTTAATCACACCCAATCAGCAATCACCTGACCGCCTTGTTACCACTCCCACTCACTCACTCTCGTTCCCGTGACCAAAACCCATGAAAATCGGATCAGCGGTTCACAACAATTACAACCAATACGCCACAAATCCCAGATTACGCCACTAACGACAAAAACAATGACCGAGACCGCCGAGAAATATAGTGGCGAAATATAAATTTGACGATCAGTTCACAAGATGCGGTTAAAGATATCGCCTGCTTTTCAATTCTATAAAGATGCATAACGAAAACTTTGGCAAGTATATTGCGTTCACTAATCTTTCGCGCAATTTACGCGTTCGCTGAAACGTACAGCAAAAAAATCTTTAAAAAAAAACGAACCTCTGCTCAGTGGCTTCTAGCTGCTCCTCCAACACGTGAACTCTTTCTGTGAGAAGGGCATTCTCGGTCTGAAAATCAATCAATAAATCGATAATCAATAAGCGATCGATACCTTGAGTCGTCCGCGCTCGTCATTGGTGAGCGACGCCATCTCCTCCATTTCCGAGAGCTTCTTCGAGATCGACGACACCTGAAACGTATGCGGGTGTGAAACGTTTGGAAACGTATATGTGAAACGTGACGTAAACACTTTCAATGATTTTTCGGACCATCCAATTTCTATTTACACGTGCTGCAGAAACGTGATATTTATGCTCGATTCAGATTGTTGATCCAAATTCTTTCTATTCACATGAAACGTATATCGCGCAATAGGGAAACGTACTAGAGGGGTCACACTATCAGTGAAGTGGCTACACAAGAGTGTGTATTCAAGAGGGGGATGAGAGCGCAAGAGAGAGATGAGTGTGTTTCTATAGAGGCACTGTTTCAATCGGCGACATATCGTCCACTTATCCGACCGGATCCCGGGCGGATTTCACGGCGCGCGCGCGCCACCGATCGATCCAGCTAGTAAAACACACTCACGCCGCACAACCACCCGTAAACTGCACTAATGAGCGATTGGGAAGCGAGTAGGGGGTGAGTCGATCGATATCTTTTGCGGGGCAGCAGAAAAAGCAAACAGTACTTGAAGAGAACCGGTAGGCGGAACAGGAACAAACAAAATAGAGAGACGGGAGTTCCGGGGGCATTGTTCGCCTAGGAATAGGACAGAACCAATAGGGAAATGGAGGTAGAGGAAGAAAGAGAGAGAGAGGCACATTTACGCTATCATAAACTGCCACACCGAAACGTTACGCAAGCTATTCGGAATACGGAATCGGAAACAGGATTCGCCGTCCGTCTGTCTAGGCTAATTCGTGGATTCGGCAGAATTCGGCAGATACTGCGCGTAGATAAACAATATGTTTCATAATGTCGCAAATTGGATCATGCGAGAGAGACTGCTATAGATCGGATCGAAAATCGGCTAGTAGCCGAGCCGAGCGCTCTACGTCAGTCAGTCATAACATTGAGTCATCCGGTTGACGGCTCTCTCTCTCCCCCTCTCTCTCTCTTTCTTTCTCTCTCTCTCTCTCTCTCTCTCTCGCTCCCTTTCTCGCTCACTGGCGCACAAATCAAACACAAAATCAACACAAACGGACGCGAAATGTGCGACCGCGCATTCGGGTGGGAAACCGCTCTTCGAGCTTCTATTGGGTATTCAAGGCGGGTTCTGACGACAATAGAGCGAAACTGTACAAACACGTTGGCGAGAGTAACGCGCATTAGGCCCCTCATTCGCTCAAGACGTGTGTGTACTTTTGAAATAACTAGTATTGTCAAGTGGGCGTATCGATCGAGCAATTATTGGATCGTTCCCTCACTTGTGGCGTGAACGTGAGGGAGAGAGAGAGAGAGAGAGAGTCGATACAACATGTTTGCCGCTCTCTCTCTCTCTCTCTCTCTCTCTCTCTCTCTCTCGCTCAAACACACTTCTTCACACATCACACCTCACGCGCGATCCAGAACATATAAATTACGGTATGCGCTATTTGTATTACTGTACATACTGATTCAGATTACTGTATACGCGATACTGATTCAGGCATTCAGGTTTTGGCGCGAATTCAAAATTTACCTGATGGCTGATGTCGCTGTAGTCGGACTGGACTTCGTTGTCGCTGAAGGATATCAGCTCGCCCTCGGATCCGAACGAGCCCCGTCTGAAAATCAATATCAATCAATATCAATGAATCAATAAATCATTTCACGCACCTGCTTCTCTGCTGTGAGTAGAGTCTCGCTGCGGCGGCCGCCGACGTAGGCGTACCGTTCAAGCGCATCGGCGAGTCCTGACACGAAAACATTTATACCGTATATTCAAAAATAGATCTAGAGTACGGTAAACCTTTGTGGGACGCGTGGCGTAGCGCATGAAAGGGTGGGAGAGGAGAGGAAAGAGGTACTTATACTACCAAACCGTACAATCGAGCGGCGGTACTGACACGCCCAGAATTCGTTGGACATAGAAAAAAAGAGATCGTGCGATCGGAGAGAGCGCAGAGAGATCAAGGTGGATTTACGAGAGCCGATGCAGAAATTGTGAGATGATTGCGCGTTGGTCGAGGCACGTAGGCAGACCGCCAGGGCCGAGTACATTAGAGAGAGAGAAATGCGATACTGTAGAAACGGTGAAAACATTTATAATAATGACATTTCGTAGAGATTTACGTCAGTATCACTGTGGCAACCGCGACACACCCCCACTTCCCCCGTGAGAGGAGAGGGTGAGTGAGAAGCGATGTCTCACTGCGAACACACATGATACGTCACTAGAGCGGACCATCCCAGAGAGAGAGAGAGAGAGAGAGAGAGAGAGAGAGAGAGAGAGAGAAGGGAGAGAGAGAACAGACCACGGGAGAGAGTGCAGACAGAGAAAGGGAGGAGCTCCCTCAACTCTCTCTCTCTCACACATCATCGAACCGGTCCCGGAACCATGCGTGTATGTGATCTCTGTGTGAGCCGCGCAGGCTCCGCCCACTCGGGCCACGCCCCTGTGAGTCAGCGTGGGAATGGGGGGACATGGAGTGAGGAATGGGTCCTTGGAGAGGGGCGACACGAAAAAAAGTCAAACTAGAAGAGAGAAGGAGGAAAAATGAGAATACTTCACATCGAATGGTGGGTGGAAGAATTGAAGAATGCTGTGAATGGAAAAGTAAATAGGAAAGAGGGCAATGCAAAGCGCAGCGGGAGTCAGTTTGAAGAATAGAGAGGAGGAGAGAGAGAGAGAGAGAGAGAGACAGAGAAAGAGAGGGAGAGAGATGCTCGACCAGAAACAGCATCACGCCCGGCACAATACACCACAACTATTTTTATGACCGCCTGATCAAACAAAGCGCGAAAAAGGCAGAAACGGTTTTGACAGGCACTGATGAGTCAGAGAACTATAATGGAAAAGAGAGAGAGAGAGAGAGAGAGAGAGAGAGGGGGGGAGAGAGGACAGTTGTCGTCTCGACAACCAGAGTGCATCTGCATAGACGTCAAAAAGCACTCTCCATAACGACGTGCGTGAGAGCCGACATTCACGTAGGACGTAGGGAATAGGATCCAATAGAGGAACAGCTGATTCGCCCAAGGACCCGCCTCCAGAAAACTCCTTGAACGTCCCTTGCGAAAGAGATCGGAAACCGGCCCGGGCGGAAGAAGGAAAGGCCGCGCGCAGTGAGTGCGAACGAAAAACGACACGACTACACCTCACTTTCACGAGCGCAAAAAAACAGCCAACCGAACGCTCCAAACAAGCCCGCGTGACTCTCCAGAAGGAAACTCGAGCTTTACCGGATAGGTCATCCGATACATGGGCGCGGGCGGGGCTTCCGGGGGCGTGGTCGCGCTGACCGCATTCCACTGGTGAGGGGACAATGGGGTGCACCTCGGCGCTAATCAAATTAGCGTGTTGCTTGTAGAGAGAGAAGAGCGGAACGGTCGAATAATCCGCATTGTTGGAGTGGGAGAATGGAAGGGAGAGAGAGAGAGAGAGAGAGAGAGAGAAAGAAAAAGAGAGAGAGAGGGAGACTGGGATATCATGATCTTCCAACTAAGATCACATATAGAATGAAGAGAGACAGGCGCAGAGAGAGAGACAGACAGAGAACAAGCTTCTCATCCACTCATCCAGATATACTCAGGAACGCATAAATCACAGCCACCGAGCGGATAAGCTGATAATCTGGATAGATCGTTATAAACAACAACGCTAACGAGTATAGTTTATGCGTGGCACCTGAGAGAGAGAGAAAGAGAAAGAAAAAGAGAGATGACCAAACCGAGGGGTTCTGACCATGGACTCGAGTATGTGCCGCGCCTTCTCCTCCCTCCTTCTCACCCTCTCGCCCAACAAAACTGCTCCCTGGAGTACCCTAGAGAGTGCGGAGAGTGGGGCGAGAGAGTGTGTGAAGGGAAGAGTGCGCAGAGCGTCATCGCCCTTCTCAATACTCCTCATAACAAATTCGACACGCGAGAGCTGAGAAATCGGCGAGAGGCGCATTGCTGCGACAAAAGATCATGCCCTCGGGCAGTGATAATCCACTGATAGTCTGATTATGTGATTATATCGCGCGACCGGGAAGTTGCTGGAAGGGAAAAACATATAGGCGCGTCCGGTTCTCTCTCTGACACCATGTCACACACGCTCGTTTCTCTGGTGAGCTCCTGCGGACTCTCTCGCAGGTACACACTCTCTCGCTTCCGGTGTGCAAGCAAGAGGGAGAGAGAGAGGGAGAGAAAGACCCACGCACATATGCATATACTAGTATAGGTGGTCGATGTAATCGCCCTGGGGTGGAGAAATGTGGGAGGAAATAAATCCCAGCGCCAATTCACCTCAATTCCTCAATCCGCCTCTGTGTTTTTTTTTTGGCCTACCTCAAATCCCAGAAAGGGAACCAAACACGAATCAAAAGAAGGAGACGAAACGAAAATAATAGTGATTTCGCGGGCGGCTGATTCTGCGCGAGGGAACAAAGGGCATGCACAAATTCTGAGGTCGAGTCTCGAAAGAGGACAATCGAAAATTCCTTTCCGAAAGAAAAATGTGCGCAGTAGCAGTGAGAATATGATGTCAGAGGTGCGCATTTCCAATTCGGCAATTTTTTGACGTCGAATTCGGAATTACTACCTTTCCATTGGCTGGGGCTGGGGTAAACCTATGAATATTGATGAATGTGAGAGGCGGTGAGACTAAAGCACGCACACAAAGGCAATTATAGGTTTTTCACCACTGGTTACTATTTCAATATCGGGCAAGTTCTGACCGTTCTATCCGAAATGCAAGAGGTACAGTAGTCGGGGGATTTGCCTAGTGGATCAGTTCCTCTATTCAAGCCAAACAAGTCTATCCACTGCCGACCAAAAATCCGATATCCAAAACATGTGCGCAAATAAATAGTGGGAAAAAGAGAATCGTGGGAGGTGTGTATTGCGAAATTCGGAAATGGAAACGGAGAACGGATTCAGGATTTGTTAGCATAGCAGACATGAACACACACAATATTCACTGCGCCGTCCAATAACAATAGCAGATCTCCATTCCAAGGTCTCATGAAGAAAGAGAGAGAGAGAGAGAGAGAGAGGTGACCAAACAAGAAGAGTCCATACAAGGTGCGCGGGTGACGACTATATGAGGAAGGAGTGAGAGAGGGACAACAAGTAGTGAGAGTGAGGGAGAGACCACATAGATCGGAGAGAGCGCAGAGTGCGTGAGTCATCGCGAACAGGTTGAGTGAGTGGAAAGGGCGACTAGCGGAACGGGGCAATTAGAGGTGCGAGAGAGAGGGAAATCAATAAATCAATAAATCACTTACATCCAGCCCGCGCGATTCGAAAAACTCCGTCATCTCCCCGAATTATTGCATGTACCCGTGTGGAAAGTCGCGACTAAAAACCTGCAAAAGAGTTTTATGATCATTCAAAAAAGGCGTGAAAACGAGCTTACAAATGTTTACGCGTCATACAAACGTTCGAACTTGGAGTAGGAATATACTAAATAAACAAATCGTCGATGCTCGCTGTTCGCAGTTCAAGAGCATGCGAGAGAGATTGTGTGCGAGATGAGAGGGAGAGAGAGAGGGAGAGAGAGAGAGAGAGAGAGAGAAGGAGGGAGAGAGAGATAATGGAGGGGGAGAAGTGGGGGCAAATGATCTCGACAAACTCAACACTCCAGTCTATTCAATAGAATAAGTTGCCATAGCGATGCGGGAGAAATCAAATAAATGTCAATGACACGTTTTATCGCATAAGAAATACAAACGGAACAAAACCGTCAAGTTCATGGTTTCCACGGATACAATAAAAATGCGAAACCAACGCGACCGACAATCGGGATCAATCCCGCTTTCCATGCGAGTTTTAATATCGATATGAGCCGTTTTTGAGCAAATGCCGCGTGAGTCATTCTTGAATAACGCCGCGCAAAATCGGCTTGCGAAAGAGAGACATATCAATAATCAATAAATCAATAGTTATAGAAATCGTAAACGTATTGATATACGTTTCGCATTCATCAAATTCGCGAGAATCAGAATGAAGAGTGATCGGCGCGCGCGCGCGTTTACACTCAAAAGCCGTCTCTCAATCACTTCGCGGATCAAAGCAAATGTGATGTAAGATGTAATATAATGTGATCGTTCTCGCGTCGCCGCAGCGCATTTTCACATTATTTGCAACGAGCGCCGGAAAGCTGTCTTAATCGAAGTTTCCACAAAGTATAGGAAAACGGCGAGCTGGATAGGTGGAATCAACGATCAGCTGTTTGAAAGCTGAGATTCCCAGAGCCCAGGGGAACGAATCCGAGATTTCATGCATGAGAGAAGCACGCGAAACTCGATCGGCGGATTTGTTACACTGCTCTAACACGCTCCTCATAAAACTAGAAAAATACGACCAGGTTGCTTGCCGGAGACTGATTAATCGTTCTCAGTCTTTCGCCTCGCCACCACGCGGTGTTTGCTTGCGAAATTATTATTATGATTTCAGATTTCTATTCCAGATATCTGATCTCTACGTGAAAACTTGAACTAAACAGAATCAGGATGATAAATACAATACCTGGGAACCAGGTAAGTGTCAGGTATACCTGGGTGCGGAAAGACGGATTGGCAGGCGGAAATCGGAGTCCGCGGAATCGCGGAATGCGCGAAATAGTGACAGGCGAAGAGAAGCCGGATGGACAAACCAAACAAAAACACGGATCTGCGACGTCTGACGGAAATCAGCGAAAACTTCGCGCCACATCGGAGCCGACTTTCACAATATGTTCATTGGTCCACGAAATCCACACCTGTTACTATATTACTGTTACAGATCAAACGTAGTCATAACTATTACTAAACTGATAAAATCCAGAGATGAATATGTAACGTGTACTGCCAACCGTGTCCGATCTGGATGACCAACTCTCACATCACCGGACGCAAAACAGAGTCATTACCGAGTAACAACCCTGTTACCTCTGTTCCTCTATAGCGGTGCGTCACATTCTCACATTCAGAGAATCGCGGCATATACAAAGCATACAAACACCACAATTACACAATGGAGACGTCGAGAAATCAGCTGACTCGCGAGAATTCCTCCAGTCTCTCGGTAGCCATGGTGATGCTACACGCACAAGGTGGAATGCAGGAAGCTTCTGCGATCAATACGCACACAGAATCGGGAATGATACAATTCACAGAAACTCGGCGAGATTGACCAAGCAAGTGACTCAGAGCTCATAAAAGGAAATAAATGAAAGGTATTACCGTGAGTCAGTCACAACTAAACGCGTGCGCCAAACGCTATCGCCGCAGGTGATAAATCGTACATCAGTACTGTCAGCACAATCGATATGATCTAGTGATAGTGAGAGAGAGAGAGAGGGGATTATGATAATGAACGGCGAACATTGTTCTGGCGCAACGACTACAGATTGCTGCGATCGGGAGAAAAAAGAGAGGAGAGAGAGGGGGAGAGAGAGAGAGAGAGAGAGAGAGAAGATGAGAGGAGAGGAGAGAGAGATCATGCATATCTCACTACTCCATCTCACACTCATCCACTTGTAATAACGTCTAATCAATCATCGAATAATTACCGCGAATCTCGGCGATTCATCGCGCAAACTGGACGATAAATCGCAGAGAGAGAGAGAGAGAGAGAGAGAGAGAGAGAGAGAGAGAGAGAGAGAGAGAGAGAGAGAGTGCAATTGAGGTCAATTGGATCGCCGGTGAGTGAATAGAGGAGACCAGCTCTGATCTACGACCTACTCATCTCCTCTGATCTACCAAGAGTCTTCAGTATCGATCGAAATGAGGTGCACGCACTCCCGCTACACACCACTCACACACAAATACACAAATACAAGGTCGCTCAAATTACCATCAGCCCACACGAAAGGTGAGCTAGTTTCCCACACAATGTAACCACTAACCACTCGAAAAACAATCAATACACGAGAGCAGATTATCGATCGGCTAGATCTATCGCGATCGATAATCCGGCCGCAAAAGCCTATAGGGTCATGGAATGGTGGGAAGAGACGCCGATGTGGTCACTAGATAAGCACGAATCAAAACGAGCGGGGAGAGAGAAGGAGAGAAGGAAAAGTGTGTGAAATGAAGCGGGAAATCGAGAAGAATGGCGATGACCGAAGAGAACTCGAATCGAAACTGCCTACTGCTGCCAGCTCCGCTAACGACATTGCGCAACTGATAACAGTGATTGATAAAAGGGTGAAAGTGATGAGATAACCTCCTGGATCTGAAAACCACCTTCGAGACCTTCAAGTGTCGCAACGATCCTCCCCGCAGCCTATTCAAATGTGTCCTCGGATCTTCTCGAGCCCTCAACGAGAACCGGCCGCGATCCACCGAGACTGGCGCGAATAGCGAGTGAAAACGGAAGTGGAACACACTCTCTCCCTCGCACAATTCAATCAATCACTCTCTACTAATGTAACAGGATACTGTAATCGAAACCGTATAAATAAACTGCAGAGGGCGGCAGGGCGTCTAGTGAGACCTTTCCCATCTCGCTCCTATTGTTTATCCCACTATCCTCACCTTACCCCCACCCACTCTCACAAACCACTCATGAATAATTAACACCTCACTCACACAAAAAAAAATCAATAAAGAAAAGTGGAATAGTAAAAATATTCAAATAGAGAACAGCACGTGTGTCACAATGAATTAGACCATGTGAGCTCAGGTGAGGGCGATACCTGATGGCATTATGACGCGCAGACCGCGTCGCGTGAGTCACGCGCTGCGGTCGCGGATATAGCCATTGCCAAATATGGGCGAGTACATACACCTGGCTGGCCTCACCTCACCCCATTTCAACCCATTGACCCTCCCCCTTGAGACCACCCATATCGTTTGCGCAAATACTCGTCGTTTACAACATTTTACAACAATAACATAATAACATATATATCTTCTCTGCATAAATAATATATACCATTTCAAGTGACATGCCGAGAAAATCACAACAGCAACTGGAAAGGCATTTGTCAACAAGTATACACAATCACTGGGGCTCTGGGACAACTATATGAGTTCACATGGGAAAAGAAACACTTTAAAGTCACTGTCACACTAACAAAAAAACTCGTGTAAATGTAAACCTTTGTCGCGCACCCGGGGCTTACATACCAAACGTATTAGAGACCATGAAAACATTATATGTCTGCTATGGGGCCTGAGTGATAATACAGTACTCGCCTACTCATTAATTGGCTGGAATGGCAGGCTCCATCCACACCACCTGACATAACAGTACTCCCAACTCTCCACAACTGTACACCAGTGGAATATCTCCATCCCTGCAACCCACCCGCAGAGATCTGTCTCCCCTAGAACCCGGGCGGTCTGTCGGGCACAATCTGCAGTCCGGGCGGGGCGTCTCCCTCCCCGCCGCCGTCCATCCACGCGAACCCCCGTCCGCGTATCCTCCAGCCAGCCATCTGCGCCAGCAGCAGCTCCTGCATCACACCCTCGTCCAACTCGTCCTCGTCCGCCGGAGCCTCCAGAACCTAAACAGCCTTTCTATAATCATCTCTCTCTCTACTTCCACATAAGTCTCTCTCTATATATATCTCCTATCCTAGAGGTTGCCACCATCTATGCACCTCGGCAATGGTGGTGGTGATACACACTGATTACGAACCACATGCGCAGCTCTCCCACCCACCATTCCGTTCTCTATCCTCCATCCGCCACCCGATCCTCCATGCGCCTCGGACAAGTGGCGGTACGTCGCCGCCTCAGACTCGAACTGAAAAAGATGTCTCTCCTTCCCTCTTCCCCTCTCTCTCTCTCTTCCCTCCCTCTCTGGCACCTCTTCTCCCCTCCCTCCCTATCTCACTTACTCCCTTCCTCTACTCTCTCACTATCTACCCCTCTCTCTCCCTCCTCCCTCTCCCCCCCCCCCTCCCCACTCACCACGCCGTCGCACAGCCAGCAGAAGTGTGTCTTGCACGACACGCAGTGCATGTGGTTGCATCCCGCCGACTTCTCGATCACCATCCGACACGCTTCCGTCGGACATCTGCAACGGAACGACAATCATTTATCCGGAAACGCTATGTCCTAAACAGAGAAAGGAACAACACGGCAGGAAGGTAGAATCCAGGGTTTTTGAAAAAATAAGAGACAGTTTCCGAAATAAGGTACAGTTTGCAAAAAGAAGGTACAGTTTGCAAAAATAGGATACAGTTTAAAAAATAAGGTACAGTTTCCAAAAATAGGGTACAGTTTACGAAATAACTATAAACGCCTTTTTTACGCGCTAGTTGCATTGTCCACTTTCTAATAATGAATACATATCAGATTACGTTAAAAATTATGACAATGTCTCAAAAAAAACACGCGAGAATCCGTTTTGCTATGGCTTTATAAACTGTACCCTATTTTTGCAAACTGTACCTTATTTTTGTAAATTGTACCTTATTTTGAAACTGTACCTTATTTTTGCAAACTGTACCCGATTTTTAATAAACTGTACCTTGTTTTTCCAAACTGTACCCTATTTTCTCAGAAAACACGAAACTGTCCCTTATTTTTTTCAAAAACCCTGGATTCTACTTTCCTGCCGAACAACACATCTATGTTCATCGGCAGAGCATCAGCACATACATGTTATATGATTCAAATAAACAACAACCCATGGCCACATGATGATGTGACAATAGTTTGCGCAACCCACGTCAGACCTCAGACTTTTCAAAGCGTGTGCGCACGGAACCACTCTATCTGCGTTTCAATGCAACAACAACTCATTGGCAGAGAATGGCTATACAATATCAAATTGGGAACCCAGGCCAATCTCTTCAATTAGACAGACATCTCTGACGTAAATGGCTGACGTAAAGAGTTACAAAATTAAGGAAGAAAGAGAGAGAGAGAAAAGAGAGAGAGACAGACAGACAGACATACAGACCCCCTCACCTCTTGACCGCCTTGCTGCCGCGCGTCGACATGAACGCGTTGATCGACTCGTCCGCGTTCGCTGCAAAAAACACACATCAAACTTTGAAGCCAAAAAGAATAGATTTCACAACCACAAGATAGAGAAACAAAATATCATCTTGCTAATAGGTAATCCGTTTTCTGCCGTTATTAGCAAAATATAACTTATAGCAAAATATAGCAAAATATAATGTCTTTCTCGCTTCTTCAACAAGGCTATATCGGTATCTTCCCATAGATCCATTAGCTGTATACGCTCTACACCACGTTTCCTCTCGTCCACTTCCACTAGTTTGTTTCACTCCCGCGCACAGTCTCCCCGACGACTGTCATCTCTACCATCCCTGACTTGCTCTCTCTCTCCTCCCCCCACTCACCGACCAACTCGGCGTGTCTCTCGCACGTCTCTCCTCTGTGCGTGTTGCTGCTGCACACCCGGCACACCGTGCGCCGACAGATGCCACACTTCCACTCGGGAGGCGAGAGAGGGTCCTGCACCGAAGAGGCGGGGCAACGCTGTAAAGAACAACGTCATCAACCTGATCACAACTCAATCTACCAATACAGCATCCATGATAGCTCGTCCCAACACCACCCACCCTGAACACGGCTTCACAGTCAGGCGTGGGACACGCAGAGAGTCCGCTGTGTCCGGTGAGAAGCAGCTGTGTGATGGCGGCGCGCAACAAGGGCGCAATCCGCCTCGCGTCGTGGCGCCGCACACGGGAAGACGAGGCGCCGAGTACGAGGAACTAGAAACGAATGTGTCATCGAATTTTAGAATTATATTTATAATATATAAATCGGGTTCAAATGGCTTTTTTTGTATTTTCCGACCGATAAAATGATATGCGTCTGTTTTGCGCTTCTATTTTGCAAAAGTCACTGTGAATGAGAGATGAGCCGCGGAAATTTGTCAAATGCAGACTGTGCTGAATTTCAAAAGGCGGTCGTATTTTCTCTGAAAATAGACTTGATTCAAAATTGAGCCGAATTCACAAGTTCCACAACCATCAAGGATCACTTGCAAAAAAAGAGAGGATTGATTCGTCGTGAAGTTAAATTCACGGCACATCCAACTGTATGTGACGTCATTGTAAATACGGCCCGCGCCGCTTTTGCAATCCAAGATCTTGCATTGGCAAAACATTTTGACTCAATGCGGGATCGAACCCGGGACTTGAGATTGCGAAGCGAGATCGCTACCACTATATCACCGAATGCCTGACGGAGGAGAGAGAAGATGCGAATGCGAATGCGAAGCGAGTGGGATGCTTCTGACGCGTGACATTTATTGTAAACCCGGCGCCTGTTGTCGCGGAGTGTTTTCTGTTCGTATCTGATGGTGGTTTAATTGCCCAAGTTTGAGGTAATTAAAAAATTACATGAAGTGTAGTGTACACGCAGATCGCATGCACATTCCATTCACCGCGCAAGCATCGCAGGGGTTCGGTGGTATAGTGGTAGCGATCTCGCTTCGCAATCTCAAGTCCCGGGTTCGATCCCGCATTGAGTCAAAATGTTTTGTCAATGCAAGATCTTACATTGCAAATGCGGCGCGGGCCGGATTTGCAATAGTTGCCCCGCCCCCCTGGCGTTGCAAATGCGGCGCAGGCCGTATTTACAATGACGTCACATACAGTTGGATGTGCCGTGAATTCAACTTCACGACGAATCCCTCGATGTAAATGCGTCTCTTTTTTTCGAATAAGCCACTTTTGCATCATGGAAAAAGTGTATCCGCAAATAAGGCCACACTCTGATATATGACCCTATTTGCATGTTATTTAGGCCATTTCGATGAACTGCAATATGGTTTTATAGTGAATTAGTCTTCAATAAAATAAAATGAAGGATTTACGAGAAATTCTAGCAAATGATGCTCATCCTCAACTATTGTCCTAAAAGTACAAAAAAGCCATTTGAACCCGATTTATATGTTTCACACACCGCATTGAATGGTGCTGGAAACTCTACATACTAATAAACGCTGTACTCACGGATGAAGTAGCATTGAAAAGCAAAACAGAATACGCGCTAAATATGTTGCAGATGCACATTGAATTGTTACAACACAAACACGTTCCAATAGTGTCTTTAAACTCCACCACATCTCACTCAGACATGCCAACTCTACACTGCAATACGAATACGATGCGAATCCATCAACCCACCATGATATCGTCGATGGCCACAGGCTTGTCGCACTCGACACAGTTGATGGGCAGCGAGTTGGACGAGATAGAAGACGACACCTGCAACTCTCTCTCAATTTTCCGCCTCTCTCATCCCTCCATCCCTTCCTCCCATTTCCTTTATATGCCCATACTTCAACCTCTACTCCTTCCCCCCACCTGCTGGACAATGCACTGCTTGCAGAACTGGTGTCCGCACGTAGCCAGTACATAGTGGGCGTTGCTGACCGCACAGCAGCATATGGCACAGTCGGGGCGGGTCTGCGGAGAGGAGACCGGGAACAGCAGAGATGAGTAGAGCTGTAAACGAGATGATTGCAGAGAAGAGCGACACTAAATGTTACTAGCCCAGTAAACGCGCATAAAGATTAAATATACGTTTCACCAAACTCATAACAAACAACGAATGATTAATTGTGTAATTTGTCAGCGCTCAGCGTTCTATAATACAAATGAAATATAAGACCGATATAGTAATTTTTTTGACAAACAATGTAGAAATCTTTCATGTTTTCATTTTGTTAACGTAAAATGTGTCATGTTCCAATTTTTCTGTTCCTTAGTCACTCTTTGGTAGAATGTAGAATTTTCGGAGGCACTAAGAATTTGAAGATAATTTATGCAAAATTATAGTTGATGAGACATCATTGCCTCATCACCGACTACTGGAGCAGAGATGAGTAGAACCGTGCACGGTTACTCATCTCTGACGGTTACTCAGAGATGAGTAACCGTGCACGGTTTTCTAGCTAGACCTGAGAGAAGACTTTACAATCAAAAGTTTTGCCGGGAATCGAACCACGGTCGCTGGAATGGTAGACCTCCATCTTACCCATTCGGCCACGCCACTACTTGGTGAGCAGTGTTCTTTTCGTTGTCTACATTGTTTGTCAAAAAATTCCTGTATCGGTCTTATATGCGCGCATAGCAAATGATACGTTTCATTAAATTTACCAAAGTGGCCAAGCAAAAAGAAGTATAATGTTCATTGCAGCTTATGAGAATCATTCAAATCTTCTCCATCCCTTTCCTCTTTTTTCCAACATCACACATCTTTCGACCCGGCTCAGAGTACGGCAGTCGGAACCAATACCACTCCATTCCCTATCACTGCCATCGAACATTATCCCAGCAGTCTCCTTTCCCTTTCTCCTTCTCTCCTGTCCACCTGTTCCCATCTCCACTCATCACAGATTTGACAAGCACCCTGTCCCCTCATGCCCCCCCCCCCCCCTCCACGCACCCTCCTGTCCAGCTGGTCAATGTACTCGTCGAGTCTGTCGTGTTGCTGCGGGGACGCCGTCACCGTCAACACGTCCCCGTCCAGCACCATCGACGGGCGGGCGAGGTGCGGCTGCAACAAAGGACATGTTCAACCAGAAACATATGCGTTTGATGCGAATTGTATGAATTGTTCAAAGTGCGGCTGCAACAAAGATATAGGCAGGTTGTTATTCTGTTCTTGTGAGTGATTTCGTTTTGTAAGTGTTTGATTTGATTGAATTGAGACATGTTGAGACACGAAATAAAGAATGTGCGACTGCAACAACGACATACATCCGCAAAAAATATTTCAAATATGTTTCACAGTGCAACCACATTCAGAGATGTAATCATCCTGCAATCCGATGTTGTCAACATGACAAAAAACAAAACCAATTTTCTCATCATCTCATACAAACACAAACACGATTCGTCCATCTTCCGCCTCACTCACAATCAACCCAACTACTTGTAGCACTCAGGACTCTGATTGATTGACTTGCCCTTGTCCCCTCCACCCACTTTTCTCCCCCCCCCCCCCTCCCTTTCTACTGTTCTTCCCCAATGCAATCATCTTCTTCTGACTTCTGTCCTCTTCCTCAACCATCAAACTATCCTTTCCCGTACTATCAACATACTCTCATCTTCACCTGAATGCGTGCCATTCATTGGTCATTTCATTCGCCTCTTAGCAATCCACCCACCTTCCTCTCGCCCTCGACCCGCCGCATCACCCGCTCCTCCCCTATCCACAGCAGCATGTCCTTCACTGTCGGCACACAACGCGGCCACTCCAGGCTCACACGGCGGGTCACAGAGTAGTGTCGGCTGCAAACAACACAGTGATTCAGAATCATAGTGTCAGATGCAGACGCAAATCCACGTTACTGTGCCGAACCAGTGTGAATGTAATCTACAGTAATCGCCTCACCTGTTCATCACATAGTCAGCGAGTGCAGCCTGCACTGCGTCGACATAGTCGGGTGACCCGATGAGGCGCAGCTGGCGCGCCATCTCGTCCCAGTCGAGCAGCACCCGACCAGAGAGGGACGCCTCCACCGAGAGCGCGAACGAGCGACCGTACCTGTGAGAGGGAGACAGTCAACGATGCGATCAAGAGAACATTAACCATTTCCAGACCACATATAGAAAAGAGCGACCGTACCTGCCAGCCAGAGAAACAGTCAACATGGAAACTCGACAATTGCGAGCCCCACCTTGCCTCTTTTCTATCTCCGACTATAGCGGGAGCTGCTAGCAACCACGAAAACATTAACCATTCCCAGACTACTCACAGATAATTCAAAGAGACGCTATGCTATATAGTGAATATTGTGATCTCAATCTATAAAATGTAACTATAATTTACATAATGCAACGAACCTGAATATTATCTGCAAATATAAAGCCAAAAATAATACGCTTCACATTCACTAGATATATATACAAAAATTGAGATTATTAATGTAGCACGCTATCAATAATGAACCAACTCAGAAGCGACCATTGACAAAAACTTAAAAAAAATATAATCTATAGCACACAGTGAAACATTTTCCTCACCTAACATGTAATACGTTCTTCCTCTGTTCAGTCTCCCAAGCACTCTAGGGGCGTTCTACCGCATGAGATCCGCCATCCAATGACCTCTACTCCCCTACATAGAAGAACACGAAACACTTCATCAGATACTACTGCTCTACAGATACTACACAGATGCTTCTACTCTCTCCCCCTCTCTCCCTCTCCCCAATCTCTCATCCCCGCCCACCTCCCCCTCACCCCTGCATGAGCACTCCCTCGTCTTCTCCCTCGGGACACGCGAACGGCACGCCGCACATGCCCGCCTCCAGCTCCGACCACACACGAGACACCGTACTGCAAACAATACATTCTTAGATACATTCCTTCGCTTCCACACTTGTACTTCATTTCTCATTCCCAAATTAAATTGACTGGTTCATTAATCAATCGGCTTATGATAGCGAGTTACTACCGAGTTGAAACATACTTTCCCTGATATTACGGTAAATAGGAAATTACACCAGACACCAGACACCACGAGACCACTTCACAAAACACTACGGCACTACGACCTCTCGTCTATATAACTGAAAAAGATGCAGAATTTTTTTTGTTTTGTTAAGTGGTGTGGTGCCTAATCGTCTGATATTCCTATTCCCCCCCCCCCCTCCCCCACTCACGTCTCCGGCCATCCGTCGATGCCGATCGCGTGTTGCTCGCAGAGCAGCGCGCGCAGGTGCGGAAAGTCGCTGATCGCACACCACTCAACATCTCTTCCTTGTAATTTTCCACGCACTATCTGTACTCCATCATTCTGTTATCTCTAACAATAACAACACATACATTCTCCTCTCTCTCTCTCTCTCCCCTCTCTCTTACCTCCTCCTCATCGGCCCCCTCTCCCTTGTGTATAGCCAGGCAGTTCATGAGCTGATCGTGGAGAGCCAGCCGCATCCGATGTGAGACTCCCGTAGAGTACGACACTACCGCATTGATCACCACCTGAAAAGGAGACAATAACAATCTTCCAACTCAAAGAGTTTATTATCACCTGCAACAAGACACGTACCAAGATTGAAGCATGGTAAAACCGTGCGAACTGCGAAACATTAAACCCATCAGGTATTGGATTTGAATATTGCATATTGTCTTTCTACTGTCGTCTCACATCAGTTATTATCCAAAATTATACCATCACGATCTACGTATTTCATTGAAACCTAACAATACATAGTACTCCCGTTGTCCTGTTTATTGCTTTCGTAACCAGTACTGCGCTAACACTCCCCCACTCACGCCTCTCATATCGTCCGGATTGAGAGAGAAATGTCTCGAAACAGGAAAAACGAAAACTTCGCCAACAAAGCGTGGCAGTCTCACAGTTGTCAGTACACCCCACTCACGCCTCTCTTGTCGTCCGGATTGAGTGAGAAGTGTCGGGGGTCGGTGGGCATGCTGCACAGGTGGCGCGCCATCGCCAGACCGCGAGTGTACGACGAGAAGCGAACCTGCAACACGCCATGTTTAGAATACCCCGCAGTACCTGGCAGTAAAATCTATTGTATTTACCGTCACGTCAAGACTACCGCACTTTTTGTACCCACAGCATTTACACTTAGTGTACTCACAATCAGTACCGTACCTGCGCGCGCATCTCCTCGCTCTTGTACCGCCCGTCTCCCGTCGACTCGAGACGCTGGATCGTCCACGGCAGCTGCGTCTCGTCCGATAACAACTGAAATCCCGAGGATGAAAGAAAGGTCGATCTCAACTGAATAACTTAAAAAGTAGCATAGTGTGGGCCAAGATCTTATGGTCTAATGCCGGATAAAAACAGTTGGGCAGACGAGGTTAGTGGAGGAAAGTAGCATATTTATTAATTAGATGTTCCCAATTATCTTCCCTACTTCCCTTTTCACTTCACCCCCCCCCCCCCGCACATACCTCACTCCACTCTTGTGGATGGAATGGTATGGGGCGTCTCCACAGACCGACCGAGTCGGCAACCCGGATCAGCTTCTCGTGCAGGTTGCGCCGAATGTCCGCGTCCGACCTGCAAGTACATCACTCATGACATCTTACAGCTTCCAATCCCTCTCACTATCGCGGTACGTCGGCTGAACATCACACATCTGATCACATGTCTTACAGCTTCATCGCTATTTAAATCCCTCTCCCGAAAGCCATTCGAATCCGTGAGACCAGCAGTAGACTGGCAGTAGAGTGCAACGTGTCGACTGTCGAGTGCATCTTCCATTCCACAACATCTCGGTTTCACCACAAATACATAGACGCAACACAAATTCAGAGCGTAATGCGGTGGCAGATTGACCCAACCATTCAAACCCCTTTCATCTCCCTCCGCCTTTCCTTTTTCCGCGTCTGTAACACCCGGGTTTTCTGCCACGTCCCATCTCCCCCCCCACTGACTGTTGCATGGGCGGGCGGGAGTAGGAGCGGATGGACGTGTAGTCGATCGAGTTCCTGTCCAACACGTTGCGCACGTGCTGCTCCATCTGCCAGCGGTCGAGGTGGCGCGGGAAGCGGGAGACGCGCAGCTGAAACCATGCCGTCTCTCTCTCTCCCCCTCCCTCCCTCTCTCGCTCTCTCCCTCCCTCTCTTTCTCTCTCCCTCCCCTCCTCTCCCTCCCTCCCCCTCTCCCCTTCCTCCCCCACCTCCTTCTGCTCCAGCACGCACTCGGTCTGCACGTCCATGTGGTTGGCACGGAACACG
Organism: Rhabditoides inermis; assembly: GCA_963966185.1. Classification (NCBI taxonomy): domain Eukaryota; kingdom Metazoa; phylum Nematoda; class Chromadorea; order Rhabditida; family Rhabditidae; genus Rhabditoides; species Rhabditoides inermis. The sequence continues at coordinate 1,738,451 of CAWZYM010000283.1, forward strand.
TTCATCGTGTGCTGCAGCAAACATGCAGACTTGATCTGCAACAACCTCCGTTCCGTTTGGCCAAGTTCGAGGTAGACATTCAACATTCACGGTCCACTTCCATGTTCCGGAACCAGAAGCGCTGGCGTCACAACACAGTGAGAAACTAATGAAGAACCGCACAGACTTTTATCCCTGATACTCTTGTGGCGCAAACATACAAGCTACCACCCCCACTCACCTTGACAGTGACGGTGGCTCCGGGCGGGGCGCGGAACCAGCGCAGGTAGATGCTCACCTCCTTGGCCACCTGGTGCGTCCGGCCGGGGATCATCCAGCGAGGAGCCAGCTGGAAACCATCGATTCACAGGGATCACACACACAACACAAAAAGTATGTTTCACACCAGTCGGCATATATATTCCCGTTTGAAGTGCAAATGACCAATGGTCCAATAGTCAACAGAGTCAGTAAATGTTAGGGCCCTTTTATATTCCGCCGCCGCCGCACCGCTCGCCGTTCGCCGCTGAGACGAGTATTCTCACCGCTCGCCGCTGGGAGTAGTCAACGAACGGAGGGCGGCGTACAAAAATATTAGGGTGCGCATAATTCGTGTTTTTTCGAATACTGACTGAAACTTATGTTAAATCAATTAAAATTTTGTCTACTTAACAAATACGTGATTACTGTACTCTCTAGTACACAATATATGTTACTGTCTAAATCTCAGCACACACAGCTCAAATTGTACTAAAACTAGTATATTCTGAATCAGAATTGTGCATTGTTCCATAGTAGGGACCACAACATGAGATGTAGAGAGTGAGGCGAAATCATGTAACATGTTCTCACTGGACACATGATGTGCTCTAATTAGCATAGAACGATTCGCCCTTTCGCGCTGATTCCACCGATATTTTATTTATGGGATCATGTAACCTGTAAAGTACTGAAAATCTATAAAGAGTGATTTGATGACGTCATATTTCTTTGATCTAGCCGCCATTGCCCAAAATAAGTAATGAAAAATGATGTCATAAGAGATGTATTTCATCAAGTAGTGATCGATTACAAACGAACAAAGTGTATTGCTACTATTATAAACGAATACATTCATAATTCAACTATCGATGACGTCATAAGTGTTTTGATCTAGCCGCCCTCTGTCGCACTTTCCCTATGTGAGCGCGCGCTCGGGTGCGCGCGCTGCGCGGAATTTGAGCGCAATGTGAACGATGAATCCTATGAACAATATATATTTTTTTGAAATCAGCTTGAAATGAACTACATTAATGAACTAATTGCTATACCATATCCAAACATCTGAAAATGTCATTGTGGTCCCTAGTTCCATAGGACAACAAAACTTATAAAACAAAATTATCATACTTGAAAACATTCAAGCACATTACCCTCGCCGCAGCGGCGAAAATACTCGCGAGCATTATCGCCGCTGGAGACCGCTAGCGGTGGCGGCCGCCGCCAGCGGTGAGCGGCGGCGTTCGAGTATAAAGGGGTGCGCGAGCGGCCAGCGGTCAGCGGCCGGCGATGTCAATCGATATTTGTATCTTTTGCACTACGCCGCTAGCGGCGGCGGCGGAGTATAAAAGGGCCCTTAAACCACCACAAACACCGACATGCGATCTTACTTCTCAATCTACTAAAACTCATCAGCTCCTTCGCTTCAGAATTTTCCACACCGTTCCCTTCCCCGTCCACCCACCACGCAGTTCCTCAGCTCCTCCGCGTAGACCTTCTTGGCCTTCCTCGCAGCCTCGCAGTTTGCGAACCGGGCGCTGACCGTGTAGACCGTGTCGCCGGCGCCGCTGCGACTCGCGTGACGCTTCTCCGCATCGGAGAGAACACGCACCTGCAATACGGTAGTCAGACGCGTAGATCTCTGCAATGCCAACTCTACACAGAATCACAATCAGAATAGTTTCTCTAATCAAGTACCACACGTGCACATGATAATGTATTTTACGGTACGGCTACGGTAAAGTACAGTGATACAACGCGCACCTGCAACACGATACTATGAACTATGAATCAGCAATCAGAATCACCTTTCGGCATTTTGCGCTACAAAAAAGTGTGCATTGCGTATAAAAACTATCAATGTTGTATAGATTCATCGTGAAACATACATTGCACAAAAAACTCCGTTATCAACTGACTACAAATTTTCAGTCCATGAAACATCTCTCTCCCCCTCACTCATTCCCTCTCTCTCCTCCCTCTCCCTTCCTCCCGCTCTCTCTCCCTCTCTCACTCCCTCCATCTCTCTCCTCCCCTCCCACTCCCTTCATCTCTCTCTTTCTCTCTCCCCCTCACCTCTACCGCCTCGGGCATACTCTGCCAGACCGCGTCAATCGTCTCCTGCTCTCTGTTGGCTGGGATGGCGGCCGCAATGAGCAGCTCGCACCCGTCCTCCTTCCCTAGGAACGACAGCGCGCACCCGCCAGCGCCCAACACCAACTGAAACGAAACAGTGTTTGCAAAATCAAATCAAAATGTTTATTCGTGTTTTCGAATGTTCACAATCTATACTACCTTGAAAACAAATACTTGAAAAAGTGAGCTACCACGGTGATTTATATATGATGGTGATGGTTTAGAATACACTTCACAAATCCTTCAACTTCACAGACTTAAAATGATGTCAATTCGATTCGTTCTGAACCGATACAGACTGATTCATCTACTTCTATCCTTATATAGTATAGCCATATGCATATCGCAACAAGATACTAGTAAAACAACTGCAATTCACTTTTCCGAACGCCTGATACGACACCGATGAGCGACGACACAACACACAATGTATACCCACTGAACTTGAAAAATATCTATTCTCTAAACGTAGTCGAGTACAAATACGTTTCACCACTCTTTCAACTATACAACCCTTTAGCACGAGCCAATCGTCAGATCAAGTGAGATTTGCTATTGATAATCCCGCAACCCCAACATCGTCCAAACCCAGTCCATCCAGAACAAATCCGTTTCACCACTCGTTCAACTGCAATCCCTACACCACCAGGTAATTTAACTCCGCCTTCGATTTTACAACCCACCATCCATATCCACCTATCACCTATCGACAATACAACTCCTTCAAGCCTATACTAGTTCCCGATCGCTCCACCCACCGCATAGTCGGCCTTGGAGGCTCGCCACGTCCTCGCCATGCCTGCCGCCCGCTGCCTCTCCTCGCCCTCGCCCATCTCGCCCATCCACGCGGCCAGCTCCTCCTCGTATGACCCATCAGGAACAGACACCTGCAGCACCTGGGATGGGTGCGCCGTGCGGGGGTTAGCAGGGAAACGGGTTAGGACAGAGGGCAAGGGACACAGAGGTGTGAATCGGATCAGTCTCTTCGAAACAGGCCATTCGATATGTTTAGTGTTCCAATTTCGAAGAGTCTGACCGCTACTTGATACAAGTGGGCAATTCGACTCAATTCCATACATGAAATATGAACACAGGAGAAAGAGCAGACAACATAGTTCTGACAGCGTATTCGACCCACCTCCACCCGTCCGAGAGGGTCGTCGTCGGTGAATGCCACCTCGACGTTGGGGCACTCCCTGCCCGCCTCCTCCTCCTCCTTGTCCTGCAACCCACTCCTCTTCATCGTCTCCGTCTCTGCCAGTCGCTGGCGCACCACCGGCGGCAGGCACGTGACGCGCCGGCGCGCGTGCACGTTCTGCACAGTGAGACATGTTGGGAGGAATGAATACGTTTCAATATGTACATGGACATCGAAGTAGTGTTTTACGAGGAGTGTCGTTAGAGCCACACCCTCGGATCCGAACCAAATTGATAAGATACCTTAGTTAGGACCCCAAACATCGATTTATGGTGTTACTTTTTCCTACGCGCCATATACGTTTCCAGTACGAAAACGTACAGGGCTGGTTTTTAGCTACCTCACTCCAGCTCTGGCGGTCAGAGACCGAGCTGTTATGGCCTAGTGGTTAGCGGATCAGTCTGTCAGACGAGAGGCTGGGGTTCGAGCCTGCGCACACGTATTTTGTTTTGCTAGCACTTTCTGAACTTCGCGTTTCTAGTTTATAGACAGAACACAGATAACAAATGTTCATGCTTTGTTATAACAGTTTCCAAACTTGGTTTCAGCCTATCAAGTGTTTGAAGTGTTAACGAAGTGCACTAGAACGGTATTAGAAGCCAATCACACAAAAAATTGTCCAAAAATAGACTAATTTGTAGTTACAAACGAATGAAAGCACATCGCAAGAAAAAAACTTCAAGTCCACGTCCAGAAAGTGTTGGCAAAACAAAAATCGTGCGCGGACTCGAACCCCAGCCTCTCGTCTGACAGACTGATCCGCTAACCACTAGGCCATAACAGCTCGGTCTCTGACCGCCAGAGGTGGAGTGAGGTAGCTAAAAACCAGCCCTGTACGTTTTCGTACTGGAAACGTATAGGGCGCGTAGGAAAAAATAACTCCATAAATCGATGTCTGGGGTCCTAATCAAGGTATCCTATCAATTTGGTTCGTATCGGAGGATGTGGCTCTAACGACACTCCTCGTTAGTATAAAGAAGATCAGATATCCCCACAATCAAGTCGACGGCAAGCCACAATGAATACATTTCAATACAGGCATTTACATCAAACACATGGAATGCCTTAATCTGGTTAACCAACACGGATAACGTTCCGAGAACACTTTGCAAAAAGGGTAATCAAAACACAATATACAATTCCAGCACGCACCTGTATCTCCTCTGTGATGGCGTCGCATGGCAGGGCGCCGTCCCAGTCGCAGTCTCCATCCGCCGTCTCGTCCCCCTCCTCCGAGTACGGCAGCTCCGAGCGGGTCGGCACCGGCGCACGCCACTCGCGCCATAGCGAGACGAGGTCCTGCGAGAGGTTCTACACTCATCTCCATATTTCTCTGTCATCCCCTCCTTTCGACTTCCACATGTCCCACCAATGGTTACTTTACTACTACTCCCACAATCTCTCTCTCTCTCTCTCCCTTTCTCTCTCTCACTCTCTCTCTCTCTCTCTCTCTCTCTTCTCCTCTCTCTCTCTCTCTCCCTCCCCACCTCCTCCACGGCGTGCTTGTCCCACTCGGCGACCACCGCGTCCCACTCCTGCAGCCGCGGGGGCGAAGTCGCACTGCGCACCACCGGACACTCCACCCTGCAAACAGGTCAGCGATAAACAATCATCAATGTATTTACAGTGAAATATGTTTCATTTTACATTCATAGACCACCGCCACAAATCGACCGTAATGTAATGTAGCCACTTGCCACTGATTACCAATAAACAAAACCGAAAACACACACGTACTGAAGTACACTTAAATACGACATCCAGTTAGTAGTATCCGAGAGAGACTATCAAATAATCACTAATCCTCATTTTATTTACACGGCAAATATGTTTCACATTGCATGCATACATGACCGATGCAAATCGACCATAATTGTAGTCGCTCTTTGATACTTTAATCGACAAAATCATGCGAGAATAACAAGTGCACTCACACGATCGCCTTATCCTCCAGTCGCTGTTGCTGATCCATCCACAGCTCGTAGCCTGTCTTGGGCTGAAAATGAACATGTACAGTAACACCTATAATTGAACATTGCACAAAAATTATGTCAATACTGTCAATAACAATAAAATAATACATTATCAGCCTATAAACTCAAGGATAACTCTCCATCACCATACCTTTGGCTTGAACTCCTCTTGGAACAGCTTGTAGTGCCTGGGGACGGGACCGGGCCGGTCCCATCCCCCTCCTCCCCCTCCCCCGCCCCGGTTGCCCATCCCGATACCGTAGTCCAGCGACGGCCACTGCGACGCAGCCACACTGTCTGAATCGAGTGCTACAAATCACGTCGCCCTAGGCATCTGTGAACTAATGTGAAATAACAACGGAGACCGCGTAAATCTACATATTCCAATTTCAATATTTAAATGCTCACTGTCAATGAGTTCGAAACAAATGAGAAACATCAATTCGGTTCACTCACCTGCCACACTACAAAGGGAACACAAACGCAATCCAAACCGGTAAGCGCTAGCAAAAGCGACGGAGACTCCATCACCCCACAAATCTGGATTCGCTTTCTTCCCCCTCCCTCACTCACCCGCATCGTCATCATCCTGCTCCACATTCCACGTCTCGCGAGAGATCGGGAAGCCGCTGCTGCCTACAGATCATCAAATTAATAATCAAATCACTTGATCGAGCGGCTAGTTCCTTATCCGTACTGGTAAACAACACAATTTCCGGTAACTCTTGACCAACTTCCGGTCCGAACGACTCACCGATCCTGACGGTGTTGACGTTGGCGAGGCGGGGGTCGGCGCCGCGCCGCAGCCACAGCGCCAGCTCGTGCGGAGCCATCAGAGGCGTGCTGAAGGGGGAAGAAGGAGTATAGAGTATCCCTTTGCACGGTACGGCTTCTACTTTCTTAAGAAAAGATGCCAGACCCTATAACGTATCAACAACCACTTTATGATACAAATACACCTCCTAGGATCTTATGGATTTTAACGTGAAGATTTGAATAGCTCTTTGAAACTATACCTTTCATCGCTCATGCTTATATGAAGCAAAATATAGGAATTAGGAATCCACAAGTATCGGGGTTGCTAGGATTGTGCGCGTGGCAGAGAATTTGGGTGGATATGTGAATTCGGATTAGTGGAGTCACGATGCCTTCGCAGAGACCAAATTTACAAATACGAATATCGGGAGCTTTGGGGAGCTGCAACAAATAGAAAGTGCTGTGAAAGTGGAGAATCAAGCGGGTTCCGGTCACGATTCTGATGACAACAGTGTCCCGAACCCCGAACTATTACTGTGATAGTGATTCAGCAAGTGCTATCGATCACCTCTGCAATCTCTTTCGACATTGTCACGTGAGCAGCATGAGCTGATCCCATAAACACTGGCACATCATCGTATGTGCACGTAAATGTGCCGTAAATAAACACCACAGGAAATGCAGTGTTCAAAGTTCAAAGTTGTCAACCGGAAGTGAGTGTCATTTTGCTGCTCAAATTGTGGCAGAACAGCAAGTTCTGAGTGGTCGGGGTGGAAACTCGGTCTGAGATTGGGCGTGTAATGGAGAGAGTAGACTCACGCGTCGTCGAATGGGGGCGGTGGCGGGGTGATGTTGCGCAGCGGGTCGCCGGACGCGTCCACCATGTTCTGCTGCTGTTGCAGCTGCATCCACGCCTCCTCGCGCGGAGACGGCCCTCTGCTGTCGCCCTCCGGCCAGTCCATCGATCGATAGTGAGTAGACTATCTACTGCTGCAACGAAAATATTACACGCACACTGACGAAACATAGTGATAAGCATTTCACAATAGCAATCGCACAACGGCAATTTCTCAATCGAAAGCGTGATATAGAACATACAATGATATGATATTAACACACTTGTATAAAAAGAAATATAACATCACTACGCATCAACAAAGCGGTTCAAAACATGACGAAAATCGACGAAATTGTTGACGAAATCCGGCGAAAACTTCCGTCAGGTGTAGTTTGTAGTTCGGTGGAGCGAAGTCTGATTTTGAAATGAATGCGCCCTAATACAACATTACGTATTTTTCTTTATTTATAGAACTTGTATGTTATTATTTCATTTTTAAGGTTCACCATCATATTGAAGTTTTAGAAACTATAACCCATAAAAATATATTAACCTATATTGATAACACATCTCATTCAGATCAATTACAAAACCATCCACAAGACTTGACACACTTTATCCATGACCATGTCAAGATTGGCACACAAAATTCGCGCTATCAATATGATATACACAGAGAGTGAGTGAAACGAGTTGCTCTGAGCCGTCTAGTCTAGGAATACACTTCGAAAACCGTCCTTTCGAAGTATGGGGTGGACGACACGTGTAATGCAGGGGTGATTTGTACATGGGGCGATAAGTTAGTGATACTATTACATAGTGAGTCTACCAGAGCACGCATCGCTTCTCGGGGTTCATGGCACTGTTGGCGGGGCAGCTGAACGCCTCGGCAAACTCGGGCTGGTTCGACAGCACCACGTTCACTCGATAGATACCCGGAGCGTGCGGGTCGGTCAGGATCAGTCGGATCAGCGTCTCCGGGCGGTAGTTGCCGCACCACGACTAGAACAAGTGACGTCATTCTCTCTCTCCTTCTCTCTCTATCCCTCCCTTTCTCTCTCCTATCTCCAACTCACCTGAGCGTATCCCATAAAGAACAGCTGCTCATTGGTGAACTTCTCCAGTCCGGGCAGAGCCGGCTCCCTACCGTTCTTCTCAATGAACGACTTGTAGGCCTGCAGAGAATTACTGTACTATGAATCTACAGTAACCCTGATTCCCTACCGTACCTTGAACGCCTGCTTGACACCTCCGTTGTCGGCAATGTTCTCGCCGACCGTCAGCTCGCCGTTGAGGTTGAGTCCAGTGCCGGGCACCTATAACACATCGGATAAGCCCCGCCCCTATCGGCACCGCCCACCTCGATGCTGCCGTACTGCTCGATGAAGCACTTGGTCTTCTCGGTGAACGCGCGTCGCGTGTTGTTGTCCCACCACTCGCGCAGGTTGCCGTGCGCATCGAACTGCGAGCCTGCAATCGACGAGTGGGCGTGGTCAGCGGGGGCGGGCCGTACCGGTATCGTCGAATCCGTGCGTGATCTCATGTCCGATAACGGCTCCGATTCCTCCATAGTTGAGCGACTTGGGGTAGAAGTGGTCAAAGAACGGCACCTGCAGAATGGCGGCCGGGAAGACTGGAACGGGGATCGATTATTGATTAACATATTGATTAAGTCAGTGTCACTTTACGAAACCTGACCTGATAAACTGGGAAAAAAGAGACGAGAGGGAGGAAGAGAGAATTAAAGAAGAGTTAGAGAGCGGGAGGAGAGAAAGAGAGAGGGGAGTGAGAGAGAGGGAGGGAGAGGGGAGAGAGAGGGGAGAGAGAGGGGGAGAGAGAGGGAGAGAGAGAGAGGGAGAGCGAGGGAGAGAGGGAGAGAGAGAGACAGAGAGAGACAGAGAGACCCGAACTCACTGATTCCGTTCTTGATGCTGCTGTAGAAGGCGTTGACGGTGGCGGCGTTGCTGCTGAACTCCTTCCTGTCCACCGGCTGAAAGTACCGTATATCTACCGTAACTTATCTACCGTACCCCCACCGTACCTCGAGCAGTCGCTTGTAGTTGAAGTTGATGCCCCAGCGGCTCGTCGCCTCCACCACCTCGGCGTAGGTGGATCCGGCGACAATGTCCAGCTGCAAGTATCGATTTATCGATCGAGGGTTTCTACCGTAACCTTTTCTTCTACAGTAACCCATCAATTCACAGTAACCCTACCATCTACCGTAATTCTTCCATCTACAGTAACCCTTCCATCTATATACAGTAATCTTTTCATCTACTGTAATCCTTCAATCTACCGTAATCCTCACCTCAGCGTACCACGCGTCCAGCTTCTCGTCATCGAGGATGAAGTCGGGATAGCCAATCAGCTCCAGACCCTCTAGCGCCTTGTCCAGAGCAACCTGAAAAGAACCACATAAGCTCCGCCCTCATTGGCCACGCCCACTCACCGCCAGAGTATTCTTTTCGTTTGAACCACCCTCCTACAACCACATATAGTTTCATTTGACCTAGCCACGCTCCTCCCAGCCCGCCCACCTTCTTGGTGTGCTCGTCCATCCAGTCGTTGCCGACAAGGAGCGTGCCGAACGACGCCTTCAGGTCCTTGATCATCTCCATCGTGGAAGCCTTCGAGTCCTTCAAGGGATGACTCTCTCTCTCTCTCTCCCTCTCCCTCTCTTTTTCTCTCCCTCTGTCTATCTCCCCTTCTCTCTCCCACCTTGTTGAAGTGGTTCCTGACATACAGCGCCCCGCTGGCGTAGACCATCTTGTCGGTGGTGGCCGAGGTGCAGTCCTTCCAGCGCGGCGACTTGCTCTTCTTGCCGAGCAGGTTAAACACAAACTCCTGGAAGTGGATATATACTATATTATAAATTTTCGAGCGGACAGGTGCTCTATGATATCTTCTCACTGATTTCTCATCGAATACAATGCCTGTCAGGCCAGCGCCAGACTCGATTTAAGAAGCACTTTCTGGTGATCTTTCAGTGAGACTTCTGCCAGCCAGCAAAGTTGAGTCCGACTCCCCTATTCGTAAATCTTGCCAAACCCAACCTGGTAGATGTCCTCGTACCGCACGTCCAGCTGCATGCTCCACGAGGAGGTGTACCTGGAACGCACGCATAGACCACGCCCCCTCAAGCCCCGCCCCCACTTCACCCCACCTGTAGACAATGTAGTTGGTGATGACCTTGGGATCAGACTCGCGGAACAGCTCGCACAGCTTGCCCATAAAGTCCATCTCGTGGATGACCTGAACAGCGTCGATAGGCTCCGCCCATTTTGTCCCCGCCCACTCACCACAGTGGGCTCGTTGCTGAGGTAGTCGTGGATGGCGAACGGGGTGACGGCGCGGAAGTAGCGGTCCCAGTCGATCTGCAGAAAACTCCGGTTAGGCTCCGCCCACTCCAGCCACGCCCACTCACCACAGGCATGAGCTTCTTGAGTTCGCTGAGCGGGCGCGGGTTGTAGAGCTCCGTGTAGTTGCGGCTGGAAACAATAGCGTTAGGCTCCGCCCACTATGGCCACGCCCAGTATCCTGGACACACAGTCGCCAACACACGGCTATACAGCGCCTAGCCCCGCCCCTACAGTTCCCGCCCACTCACCGGTCCTCCTCGGCGGTCATGATGTTGGCGAGGCGCGTCTCCAGCTCGAACATCTCGGCCACGTCGCTCTCGATCTTTGAGAGGACGACGGGCAGACCCGCGTCGCCGGTGAGAAGCGCGATCTGGAAGATCATCAAGGTTTCTGGATCAGGAGTCTCGAAATGAAGAGCCTCAGCCAGCTCCTTGTCATCTCCTTTGTTCCTACGTTTATCCACTCCATCCCGACATTGCCATACATGATCAATCGGTCGCTTGCCGAAGATGTAGCACATCTTCATCTCCCCCCTCCCCCACTCACCTTAGCCGCCATGTACTTCTTGTAGGCAGTGATCTGCTTGGCGTACTTGGTCTGGTTGAGGTAGTAGTTGCGCGCGCCCGAGCCCAGGCCGAGGCTGCCCTGGTCGAACTGAAAGAGTGGAGGAGTGAGAGAGAGAGGAGAGAGAGAGAGAGAGAGAGAGAGAGAGAGACGCACCGCGAGAAGTCTCTGACTGGCGTTCTTGAAGTCGGTCGACACGTACACGTCGAAGAAGACGTCGACCTGAATCACAGCGTTTTAGCTCCGCCCCTCGAAGCTCCGCCCACTCACTCCTCGGGTCTGAGCAACGTCGATGAGCAGGCCGGTGAGGTCGAAGTTCTTCCTGTCCCACTGATCGACGTGAACAGCCGGGAACAGACCGAGAATCTGGAACGAGAAGTCAAATTATTCTCCTACTGTAATCCTAAGGGAACCAATCAGATCAAATTATTCTCCTACCGTAATTCTAAGGGAACGAAGCAGGTCAAACTATTCTCCTACAGTAATTCTAAGGTAACGAAGCAGGTGAAATTATTCTCCTACCGTAAGTCTAAGGGAACGAAGCAGGTCAAACTATTCTCCTACAGTAATTCTAAGGGAACGAAGAAGGTCAAATTATTCTCCTACCGTATTTCTGAAAAAACGAAGCTGATCTAATTATTCTCCTACCTTAATTCTAAGGGAACGAAGCAGGTCAAACTATTATCCTACCGTAATTCTAAGAGAACAAAGCAGGTCAAATTCTTCTTCTACCGTAATCCTCAAACTATTCTCGTACCTTGAGCGAGTGAAGGAGCTCGTTGCTCTTGCGCTCGTTGAGACCCTCCGTGTCCATACACGCCTTGTAGATGGTCTTCAGCTTGTTGATCGCCTTCGACGTCGACTCTTCCTTCGACTCGAACAGGACTGCAACAAATTAAGCTACGGTAAAACCAACAGAATCGACAGCTTGCCTAAACGAACCATAACCCCTACAGTACCCTTTCCCCTACCGTACCTCTCATCTCGGCCTGGACCTTCTGGCGCAGCTCGGTGAAGTGCGAGTAGGAGGTGAGGTCGTCGGGGATGGGGTGCGCGGCGATCCAGCCGCCACACGCAAACTCGTAGAAGTTGCTGCACGGGTCCACCTGGGATGCGCTCTTACACACAACCAATACGTCAGAATATCCACAAATGTTGCTAAATCAGGCCGGCGAACAAATAGGTCTACAAAAGCAGTAAGTCAGAATGACGGACAATTAGGTCTACGAATATGACCTGTCTGTCAGAATAACTTTTTCAAAGTTAGAATAGGTCTTTAAAGGTTGAATAGGTCTATAAAGGTTGAACACATCTACATAAGTCGAAGTATGCCAGTATGACGGATGAATATACCAACACAATTCCACTGCTACCCACCGACTGATTGAGCGCTGCTCCCAGAGTCTTGGCGGCTCGCGCGAATCCATCCGGGACGGGGGCGGGTGGTCGGGCCCACACTGACACGGCCAGACACAAGAGCAGCACCTGCCGCATACCTGGGCAGGGGGTACAATTGATGAGAGGACAGGATATGTCTCGTTCGGTAGGTACGGAAACGTTACTATCGACAAGAGGACTCAGAATATGTCTTGTTGCGTTCGGTAGAATACGGAAGCCAAACTATTGATAAAAGACTCGGAATATGTAATGTTCGTTGAGGGTACGGAGGTGCTACTAGTGATAAGAAGACACATAATGTTTCGTGGTAAACAATAGACACGAGACATTGGTGCAGATAAACACGCGAGGTCAAAATTCACATAAGGTGTTTCGGGTGGTGAGACAATGATCGTGCCATAAAAACGTGAGTCTGGTGAAACACGCAGCACAGAGAAAAAACAACAGATCAAAACAGAAGAGTGAAACGATTCGCGGCTCATTGGGTCATCACATGCGAGAGAGAGAGAGAGAGAGAGAGAGAGAGAGAGAGAGAGAGGGAGAGAGAACCGGAAGCACACTACCTAGAATCTCTCTCTTTTCGCCAGACTCCGAGACAGCCGCCCTCGTTTGAAAATGCTCCGGCGATTTTATCGCTTTATAGACACTGCGCAAAAAAGAAGTGGAGAGTAGACACACAAGACACAAGATGCGAGTGAACCTTGATAGCTGCGCCCTTATATAGGTGCAGGAGCGACGGGACCATCCCTCCCAGAAAGGGTCCATCAATCCAACCCCGCCCCTCCCATATGTGAACTCCATCGAAAAACGATAGGCGATTTGATTTCCGAGCGCGAGATTTATGGAGGCGTAAAGAGAAAACACACCCACCGACCCTCCCGCGACTAGAATGCGACAATGACCGGGGCACGTCATTTCGCCATAAACGCTCCTCGCCAATGTTTCCATTTCGAAGAGGAACTCGCTTCGAACATTCCTCATCCTCTCGAAAACACCCTCAAACACGCAACAAACAGCGCCCGCATATACCAAAACTCTGCCGCTGCTTGAAACATAAACATTCATTCTCTCTCACACACACACTCCGTCTCCCTTCTCTCTGTCTCAACCACCAGTCGACTTTTGCGTACCCTGGGGATTTAGTTTCTCGACAAAGACAACGCAGACAAGGAGGTGAAATGCGATGAGCACACAAATGAAGGGCGCAAAAACATTGGGGGGAGAGGGATGAGCGGTCGATCGAAAGAAGACACAAAGCGAAAGTGATACCGCAGCGGGCCTCCGGTTCGCGCGCGGCCACAGGCACTCTGCCCCCAACTCTCTGACCCAGCATCTACTCTGATCTACTCTGATCTACCAGATTGATCTACTTGACCACCGTCCAAACTGAATTCCGAAACAGAAACATCGCAGAGGCGGTCTCAAGATACTCGCACGAGATACCAGAGTGGCAAAGAGGAGAGAGAGAGAGAGAGAGAGAGAGAGAGAGAGAGAGAGAGAGAGAGACTTCTACTGAACAGCCGCCAAGTGAGCGACTCGGAACGTGTACTGATCCGAGAGCCGAGAGTGCGAATCGGTAGACCGAAAAGTCGTGACTCTGTCCCCATAATATACCGTTCGCGCCTCATTCACACCTACTCGCGTCCCATTCACTGGAGCCGGCAAACACTTTTGATATTGGGGCGGAGGAACACACATACATTGGGAGTCACAACACAACGCCGCGCGCGCGTCTCACACTAAACAAACATGCAAATTCGAGTGTCGCCACGAGCCACGAGGTACCCACTGCACCTACATTCAATTATCCCGTCGATAACAAACATCGTATTCCAAAGTTTTCCCGACTAGGAGAATTCAATCGGCTAAATATGAAAAGGTCGCCAGACGCGATGTGAGACACGCCGCGTCACATTCAAAGTGCTCACTCGGCGAAACATAGTGACCGCTGCATCGCTAGTCACATCTCAACGAAGAAACATTCTCTTTCTCTCTTTCTCTCTCTCGTCCACCCTCCATCTCTCCGGACCGCGTGTTCGATTGTCCACGCAGATAAAAACTACAACACGCAGAGAAAAAGTTTCGGAAGAACCAACTGGAGATGGCGGATCGGATAGCGGCCATCGAGCACTGGCCGTCCAACCTGTTCCTGCTGCCTCAATCCACCCGAAACATCAGTCATCGCTCCTTTCCGAAACTTGTCGGTCCCTCAAACTATGACACTCTTCTTTGCACGCAATTATCGTCGCTTCTTTGAAATGCCCCTATAATTCCCCCTACACGGAGGGGAACGCTCTTTTTGCTTGCACTCTCGTAATGAGGATAAACACACCTACCTGACACCTACCTACAAGGGGTAGTGATTAGTCTCCGCTAGTCTATTGCTCGCAACTATAGAGATTGTTCCCCAAAGCACTGTCGAACATATATCCAATAAGTATGAAGTATGATTTCTCGGATTTCGCACCATGGTGGTGACGAAAAAAAAGTGAACAGACGAACAGTAAACAATATCCGAAGCAAGTATGCAACTGGAACTGGACGTGATAAGATCGAGAACTTTCGACGATAGAAGCAACATGGTCCATAAGGTCCACAGTTCACACGGACCAAGTCCGCATACTGTATGAAAGAAAGAATATTTATTTTTGATCATGCTCCCCCCGTTGTGGCCTTACAAAGAAAAGAAACCCATCCGAGGACAAAACACTGAACCTTAGAACACTCCGCCCTAAGTTGTCGTGTTTTGTATGTCGTGTTTTGTGTTATGTCTGTACCTATAAATACACCATTACTACTACTATTAGTATTAGTATGAATCATTCATTCGGCAAAGTGTATAAAAAGGTATTTATCATACGCACACAAAAGAAACAGACGAACAGTGAACAGTATTCCGCTCGGTAGGAGAGTATCAAAGTGGAGTGACGCACATGACATCATATAAATAGCAAACAAACAAACAACACAACACTGGACACGCCTTCTCGGCAGCGGGTGTGAGCTCGGACCAAAGGTAGTATCTGCTCTAACCAGGTCCTCCCTCGCGCCAATCTGACCACCCGCCTACCTCGACACACGGTGCTGCTCCACACACACTGGACTTCCTACTCCTCCATCGCCTCCTTCTCCTCCGACTCGGGAACGAATCTGAAACCAACATGTCTTTCTCATATCCATGTACTCCTCCCTAATTCCAGTAATACACACCTCGCCGTCTTCCCCTCCTACCCGTCTCCCTGCCCCATCCCCGACCCTTTCCCCCTCCTCCCCTACCCGTTGTTCTCCTTCTCTCCCTCCGCCCCGTCCGCCGCTCCGGCCCGACTGAGGTCCATCTGTCTGTTCCATCCCGCCTCGGGCACTCGCCCGCTCGCCAGCAGGGACTGCAGGTACTCCACCTCCGCCAACGACTTGGTCGCCACGATTGCCGCCTGAAATGCGGGAGATATCAGACTGTAACAGTTTCATGGGACCTAATGAAATGTAAAGCTGCAGCCTCATAATTTATGTATTGGATATTTTCAAGTAATTACGAATGATTTTGGGTTTAAAAAAAGTTTAAAAATTCCTAGGATATAATGCATGATTCAAGATTTTTTTTCGAAATGTAACGTTCTCTCCATGAATACAATTTTTTAAGCTTCATGAACACATTGTTCCATTACTTTTTTCACGGTTACTCAGAAATTGAACCCAATCGCACACAATTCTCCAAATAGGAAAGTGTTGCGAGTCTTTCTGTTTTTGTGTCCCGTGTTTTAGTTGACACGCAACTCGCAACACTCGAAGTGTACTCCAATCACTGGACGCAACGCTCCTCGATACATCGAAGAAAATAAAGTGACAAACATATTTCATCTTTCACTTATTTCTTTGCATATAATTTTGAGGAAAAATCACCACCTGCACGTGAATTCGTCTATTCATCACAGTTGGAAATAATTAGTCACATTCCTTTTTTTCATTTTTATGCCCCCGCAATTTCACTACGCATTAATCACTTTCCGCAAAAAAAGCGTAACAACGTCCCAAATGATTTTGATTCAGAACCGCAAACAGTAGTTTTAAATACAATAGTTATAAATGTGTCTGTGCGATATTTTGAACGACCAAAATGCCGGGGACAAAGAATAGAATGAAATACAGTACTTCATGGTTTATGGTATTCGACAAAACTCAAACACCGAAAGTGTAAATATTGAAAAATTGAAGATGAAACGTCTGTAGCCATTTATGTTTTCGAATTCAACGTTAACCTATGAAATACGTGAAGTGAAATTCTGCATATTAAAGACTACTATACTACAAAAATAGTAATTATCAAGTGCTCAGGCACAAGCGCGCGCCTAGTGTGTATAAGTACGTAAGTACTATAAGTACTATAACTACTATAAGTACGCTTGTCATTTCTTTTATTTTCAAATTGGCCCCTCTTGACCATAAGGTCTTCAACTTTCACTTTACCTCACTATTTCCCCAGCGCTTGTTCAAACATCCAATTACACCCTTACGTCTCTTCCCATTTGCACTATTTTGTCCTCCGAGACTACCCCCTTCTTACAATACAAAGAGTGTATCAAGGTAATGCATTTAATCAAATTACATTACAATTTTGTGAGTTTACTGTAAAACCAAGGACCGCACAGATCTTCCGCTAAAAACGTCATAAGAGAGATCAAGCAAACAACCAATCTGCTAAATTATTTAATTTTCTTGTTACCTTACCTTATTGAAAAGACAAACCTCCCAGAATAACCACGTGATTATTAGTCACACTTTTGCAAACATTCAGACCTCAGACAGTCCAAATTTCAGATTCGCACGTAGCGTAGGTACTCACACAGATTCGCGTTCAATCGTTCAACGTTCCATTTAACTAATTTTTGGTTGTACTTGTACATGTATGCAAATAGCAAAATTAATGAAAAAGTGCAGTAAAAAACAAAACCTGCTAAAGAGTAGACGTGCAAAAACTCTCAAAGACATGCAAAACCAAACACTCAAAAACTACTAAATCATAACGACATAGCAAAGCTCAAACAAACCTCAACGCAATCAAAAAGCAAAGAAGCAAACTAAATACTAAATCAACGAATGCACAACTACTTGAACACCGAGTTTAGAATATTACTCAATATCTATCTTCAGCCTTCACCGTTCTTACTACACGATTATCAACAGTTTGCTGTTTAGACTTCGTTCTCTCCTCCGTACCTTGATCTTCTCCCTGTCCTCGTCGGTCATGGCGCGCAGACCGCGCTCGTTCGACGGCGCCGACGACGAGTCCATCGCCTCCTCCTCACCGTCCGCCACCTAGGCAATCACCATCTCTCTCCCTCTCTCCCTCGCTCTCTCTCCCTCTTTCCCTCGCTCTCTCTCTCCGCTCTCCCTCTCTCCTCTCACTGACCGGTGCACTCTTCTTCATGGCCTCCTCGAGGTTCTTCTTGTTCTTCTTGCCCTTGAACAACTTCTTCGCCTCCGAACGCTCCTGCAACACAGGCATGCACAATGCACATCATGATACAATTCGGCCTTTTCAAATCTTAATAGTCCCTACTCCTTATAATAATCTTAATAGTCCCTACTATATATTCATCCTTTCCTAATAACATATACATCGTTCACGGTATGTCACAATAGGACATAGACATAGCACATGATAGGACACAGCACAATCTCATCATATTCTTCTACATTTTACCCTACGCCTACGCCCTACACTACTACTACATCACACACCACCACTCATTCTTTCACGATGTCTCGATATCTCAATCTGTTCACACGATTGGGAACGGTCAGTTGTAAGTAGGGGTCTATACCAAAGTTAAAATCACAAAACCACTCCCTATTAGAAATCTCGCAACAAAAAATCTCCAGATCTACTTCCACTGCTAATGTCACTGCCACCTACACTTACACTAATCACATGATTCCTTCCATTCACAAGAATTACATAACTGTATTATGCATGGGATAATCGGCATATGACATTCCGACAGTGCAGTAACACACTCGTACCTCGAATGCGCAAACGTTTTCAATGGAAATACCGGATGCAAATGATGTTGATGTATATATTTCAATCCTCCATACATACTCCCTCACATTGATGGTACTCACTCTCCAGTACTCTGATGGTACTGGTACTCCCTCTACAGTACTCACCGCATCCCTGACCCTCTTGAAGTCGATGACGCGCACCGTCGGCAGCCGGTAGATCACGTACATGCGGTAGTTGGGCTTATGCGTCATCGGATTGCCAATGAAACTATAACAAGGTTTTTATTCCCTTGCCTTTTGCTTTATCAACTACAGACCATTTATTTGTTATCTGAAGACAAAATATTTAATAATCTGTTATTATTTTATTCACATCAGCGTCAAACCCCTATTAACAGGAGAATGACAGAAGACGGAAGAAAATTACAGGGCATACTGACGACTGACCGCTATCACCGATAACAGTCAGAGACCAGTGTCCGGTGGGAACAATCATCACAGCAAAAATACAATAACAACTTTGCAAACTTGTCATAAAAAATAACAAAGACTCAGTTAATCCTAGAATCTAGATACATGGACATGATTAATCCCCCATCCCCCAATTGTGACTCTCGTGACATCTCAAACTCTCTTTTTATAAACACCCCGAGGCGAGAGTTATAGCAAACAACAAAAACAAAAGAAATGCATTACTATTACGAATCCAACTGTCCAATACATAACATCAGTAACCGTTTCCATCAACATTCTCGGATAACAAATCACAAAACACTGATGCCAGGATTAACTCGACATCACTTCAGATCAATGATCAAAACGATATTCAATCAATCAATCGATCAATAAACCCGGTCGACTCACGTGACATACTCGAGCTTCTCGCACGAGGCGAGCGCGTCAATGTCGCCCAGCTCGCACAGGTTGTTGTTCGTCAGAGCCAGCGTGCGCAGGTTCGGCAGCTGCGCGCCAATCGTCGGCGCAATGTACCTGCAAGGCAGATGACGTCATCTGATAATGCATGATATTCTAACAATAGTTGCTGCATATTGTAGCAAGATGTATACTGTGTGAAGTATTTCGAGACAGGTATATGCGGGCATTTTTTGTAGTGTTCTGCCCGATTTCAGTATTTCATAATGTTTATCCAAGTCCATTACGAATTGCTTTTTACCACACTAGACACTACATCATCAAGACTCTCGGCACTCTCATTTTCGTTCGCAGTTGTACATTGTCCCCACACCCCATCTCGCACGCACACACATACAATTCACCAAAAATTAGCAATTAGCATTCAGTGGATGGCGCAAAGAGCAAGAAAACAGAAAACACAGCTTAATGCTATTGCAAAAACACGATCTACAATTTAGTTCAATTCCAATAGACAGATTGCTCATTTTAAAAATAGAACAGTAAAAAAAAAACACTTGCAAGGCTTGCACATAACGAAGTTTTTTTTCACATCCTAACCACCTAACCTACATTACATTCACGCAAACATAAAATAGCCTATTAAACTCTGTTGTACCAAAGATAACACAAATAAAAGTCACGACGTCCACAAGTACATCGAAAAAACATCATACACGCAATGACGCAATCTCATATTATAGTTATAGAAACAAAACTAAACATGCAACTCGCAACACTGGGTGACCAATTTCATACATCATACTAGGCAGAGTGTGATAAACACTCTGTCTAGGATGATGTATGAAACTCCAGAGATTTCAGTTACTAGAAACAAAAATACTGAAAACCGTAATCATTGTTGACTCACTGCACTCTGTTGTTGTGGAGGTAGAGGGTCTGGAGGCGCTTGAGCAGCGGCATGTTGTCCAGCTTCTTGATGTCATTGTCCGTCAGGTCGATCGTGTCGAACTGATCCTGGAATACCGTAATCAGGTGGGTACAGTATCAAAGGTACCGTACCCTAGTGACTCCCATGTTCTCGATGACGGGGATCTTGTAGTCACGCAGGTTGAGCTCGCGATCGCGGCACGTGTTGATGTACGCCGGCGCCTCGTCCAACACTTCGATACTCAGCCGAACCATCTACAAGCAGGGTTACGGTATGACACGGCGGAGTACGGTAACTCGGTAACGGTAAAGATATCGAGGCGGTCGCGAACCGCTGGTGTATACAACGTTATCACCGAAATGAACAAATAAATTACTTTATACATGTGAGATGGTTTGGGAGCGTCGGGTACAATCACAGCTAGGGACAAATGTCACATATTTGGTGCGAGAACATACAAGAGCTCTTGTACTCAAGTACAAGCGCATATGACATACTCGTGGAGTATCATGAGAATAACAGTTATGCTGGGCCTACTTATTATATTTACAAATTTACAAAGTTGAACAGTACAGAAATTCAGACGCTAAGCGAGACGACGAGAACGATACCAACAAGGAGGAGCAGCGGCAGCCACTGCTGCAGAAAGCCGGACCAGCTGAAGAGCAATCATGGAAACTTGGAAACAACGACCAATCAATAATCAATCAATACCACTCACGTGATGTACTTTCCCTTGAAAAGTATGAGAGCGGCGAGCTTGACCATGTTCCAGTCCGTCTTCCCGTCGTACTTCATCCGATTCAGCGCCATCGCCACGTGCGAGTGACAGTTGTCACAGATCAGATTGTGCTGAATAAGTTTCACGAATCAATTGTATATGTGAAACCTATTAGAATGTAATAAATCGACGATATGAAAAACTACACGTACAAAACAATGAAATTAAAGCAAGAATGGTGAATTTTAAACTTATTTAAAAAAAAACTCACCATCCGTGTCTTGTACTCATCGCTGGCCTCGCTGATGGCGCGGTCGAATCCCTCGCCACCGAGCTCGGCCCGCGACGGGTCCAGCTGCCACACGCGGATCGGCCAGCCGAAACCCATCTCGTCCTCCTGAAAATTAATGGATTGGAGATGTAATTATATGTATACTGCTGAATAAAGTAATAAAATAATGGAACGTACGGAGACGTAGTAGCTGCCGGCAAAGTCGCGCACGACGCCGCGCGACGTCGCAATGCCCATGTGGCCGACGAACGGGAAGAACCATCTAGAAACGTGACTATTTATGGTAAACAGGCTACTTTTAACTAACGATACACTGTTCAAAACAACGCAAATGTTATGAAGCGGAAAGTAACATTGACGACAACACGACAACGAACGACGAGAAGTAAGCCGAGCATGCGATGCTTGTGTGCACTCACGTTATCATGGGAATCGGCACCCAGACGATACAGTACGGGTAGCGGTGGTTGGCCGGGTCAATCTCCATCACGTTGCGCACCTCTTCGCATCCGTCCGACGCAGTTGGCTCCAAATCAGACAAGCCGCTGTCGGTTTGCGCCACGATGTGATATTCTCCTGCGCGACCGCCGCGCTGGCCGGACATACAACAACTCTGTAATATTTTCTAATAATGTGGAAATGTGAACCAACGCATAAAACAAACAAAAAAGTAAACAAAATCAGCTGGGAGAAATTTTGAATTCAAATTTTGAATAAAATCGTACACGCAACAATGACGAATAACGCCTACGCGGCACTAGTTCTTTTGTAAATTGTCGTCTTACGTATTTGTTTATTCCTATTTGATCCGAAATGATCTCAATGTTTCTCCACGCTTTTCACTATCTAATGCTAGTCTGCTCGATATGAATTCGCGAACTCGTTGCCAAATGTTCTTTCCTGTTTATGGTGTCCTTAGCGTGCCCACGCCTGCATACATTGCGTGTTGCGCGATCGAGCGAGCGCATTCCTGATGTTTCAGCTACATTCGGACTTCGGATTGCGTGCATTGGTTCAGCGTAGCCATTTTTTTTCGATAGGAATCGCACGGGAAGTGAGTGACTGAACCTGATATGATTGTCTCTATGGTTTCGGTGCTTCCGCATTTCTCTTCCTCTCATTCTCTCTACGCAATAACTCTCACTTTCCCAACTACAAAAAGTCGAGCAAAGGTTACGCGGCAGATACTTGCCAAAGGTTTTAGGTAGTAATTACTGTAAAAAAAAAGGAAGTACTAGTTAGTCGTGCTATCAATCACGAGAGGAAGCGTTTATGACAAAGTGCGAGAGAATGAAGGTAATACAGTAAGAGGACTGACGATTTAGGAGGAAAATAAGAAGATTCGTATTGCTTCAAACGCCGCACTATCACGATAATAGTGCGTGTGTATGATGTGAAAAGAGATCCACGTGTGGCGAAATATCATGGAGTGATGCGACTTATCACTAGTCTAGTGGTCATATCTACAGCCCTTCACAACACACCCTCTTTCACACCAACCCTCAAAAACCATTTGAATGCAAATACTTTATCAAAAAAAGTGTCACACCGCAACACACAAACCATATTACATAATTCTTACACGTTGACAATCAGAACGTCTTCGACTAGAGTTGAGTTGATGCATTTGTTCAATACATACAATAATTCGAACACACACACACACACACACACATGCGAGTCCCCGGTTGACTGGGGGGATTTGGCAAAAGGAAGGGACAGACAGCTGCTACACTCGGCTCGACTAAGAGAGACCCGTACAAGCCCTAGCAGGCATACACTGTGGAGACGTCGACTCAGCAGCACTGCGCCTTGATGTCGTCGAAGCTGCACGAACCCTGCTTGCAGCACTTCTCCGAAAGGCCCTCCGCAGCTCCCCGCTTTATCAGTCGCATCGAGTCTGCAATCACACACATTAACACATCGTGTTTACATCTCGCTAATGCACATTAAGACCAACCAGTAATAACATGCTAGCAAATAATAAAAGGTACTCACGATGCAGACTCCGCTTGCTGCGCACGCATCCGTCGCACGTTGCCAGGACGAGCTTGACGAGCTTGGGCCCGCAGATGCGGGGTATGTCCTCGCGCCGCTGCCGCGACAGGATCGTCTGCAGTGGTGACGTGTCGTAGTCGTCGACGGCGATGCGCTCGTCGGCCATCGCCACGACGTCTCCGTTGGCGTCGACTGTGAGATCGGCGAGCGTCCGGTGCGGCAGCCAGCACACACATACCACAGCAAGAGCACACACTCGCCACATTGTAGGTAATCTGAAAGAGGCGAAGGTGTGTGAAATACTTAAAGTGGATAATATAATATAAGGTGAGGAGGATGATTGTGCGGACTGTACGTCTGCCGCGCGCTTTATATACGCCGGTATGGCCGAGGGGGTGGGGCTTAGAGGAGGAGGAGAGGGGGAGGGGGGAGAGGTGACGACGCGCCCCGGGGACGCCCTAAGGGGCAGGGCATGCGACAGAGAGAGAGAGAGAGAGAGAGAGAGATGGGCTCACCTTATTTCTCACCAATGAACGGCAGTTCACAGAAATGGACGTTCAACCGCTTATTGCTATTTCAAGTCGACCACACATTAGTAGAAACTAATGCCGTCACTATCGTCATTCGAAATTTCGCCAAGTACACCATCAAATCCCAAAGTGTAGCATAGTTTGTTACAATAAACTATGAAAACTTGACACACACAATCCTCACACATCATCGCCTCTGCCCCTGACATTCTGACATTCTCACACACATCACCTTAAAGGAACAGTGGCGACTTATTTTTGACTCGGAGTATTATTAAAAATTATATTAACCTAACACATTTGCAATTTTTGCGAAAGAACGACGATTCTGCGTTACTTTCGAATCTGCCACTGCCAAGGATGCAGACGAAAATTTGAATTGCCCGCCAACGCTTCAATACTGCACGTTGGGGTCGGAGACATAGGCGCAAATGAACGACGTCCTTTCACTTGCTTCATGGCTCAGTGCATGTGCGTTGCGTTGTGGCCCTCGAGCTTAGCGGGTTCGATTCCGGTCACCGCCAAATGTTTTGCTCGTGTGAAAATGAGGAGTTGTGGCAGGTTGTGGCAGAAATAAGTCGCCACTGTTCCTTTAAATCAGGCGTGAACAGTCCACATGTACATCATTTATTTGTCAGCGAGCATCATCACAACAATTACACTCTTCTACGTTTTGGCCGGCGCGGAGTGAGATGGAGAGAAGAGAGGAACCCGTCGTCCCGTCAGAGGGACCAAGGCAGTGGACACATGTTCAGCAGCACTGCGCCTTGATGTCCTTGAATGTGCAAGCGTTCTGCTTGCAACACTTCTCCGACAGACCGGCCGCCTGTCTGCGCAGTCGGTGGTGCGCGTCTGAAAAAAAAACGCTTGATCAGCACATGTATCAGTGGCAGACTGAAGTGAAGGACCAAGACTCCATGATGTAGGCACAACCTTGAGAAAGACAGAAGGACCGAGACCCAACGATGTATGCTCATCTTGGAGAAAGACAAAAGAACGAAGACTCCACTCACGATGTAGGCTCCTCTTTGAGCGAATGCATCCGCCGCACTCTGCCTTGACCATGTTCAGCAACTGCTGACTGCACTTGCGCCCGATCGGCATGTCGTCGAGGTGGCTTCGGCGAATCCGGAACGGGCCTTCTGAATACTCCTCGACGTCGACGTCGTCATACTGCGCCAGGAGGGGGAGCGGTAGAACCGCGAGGACAATAGAAGCGGAAACGAGCAGCCGCCACATCTGTATGGACAGCAATGATCCTCTAGGAGAAGAGGGAGAGTACGGAAGGGATAAGCCCTCCTATCCCTCCCTCTCTCTCTCTCTCTCTCTCTCTCTCTCTCTCTCTCCCTCTCTTGTCCGGGATTTGAGGGAGGAGCGAAAGAGAAGCGCAATCCGAAAAACGCTCCGTCTGCAAATGCGCAGCAGACACACTCATCCGCAAAAAGGCACGGAACATGCGATTAGAGTTTCTACACAGCCACGTTTTATATCGTTTATCCAATTGTTATCGTCTTTACACTACAAATATGTTCTGTCGGATTACAACACTATCAACAAGACTGTCCTACCATCCCGAAGTTTATTTATATACATAAATATAGAATATACATTACATCTATAAATGTCGTTTCCTTTGTAGTTGTTAGAAGAGGAACTGCTTTCATTGCACTGACTGCACCGTTGTAAACACGCGATTGGTCAGCATTCCAACTTTTCAAAAGATTTTATTTGTTCAGTCATGTTACTGCGTGAGAAGAAGTTTCTGATGTTGCCTCTATGAGGCATACCAGGAAAAGCATTATTTAGAAAACTACAATGTAACAATGCAATCAAAATCTGCAAAAAAAACGTTGACAGTTCTTACTCACACACTCACTCAGAAGATTGTAGCGTATGACCGAATTCGTTTGTACGTCGATGTACTTGCGGATCATAAAAAAGTGGGAAATAGGACTCTCCTTTCGCTTCCCTCTCTCCATAACGCAATAAAACGAGCCAATCATTATACGACTCTCTAATTCACCTTCGGTTGTCGGGAGTGCACCACATAATCATCGCATAAAACATGCGTTAGTCGAAACATGATTCGCCGCATCCATCACCGTTATCTCCAAGTCAGCCTCTTGTTTTGATTGCCTCGACAGTGAGCTAGATTTCTTTCCGGATCAGCTCATGTCTGTCAGCACTGTCAACAAGGACATATGTACGTAATCTCATCTTACCCTTCTTCATGTTAATCTGTGTCACACAGAGAGAGGGAGAGAGAGAGAGAGAGAGAGAGAGTGCGCGCGCATGTAGGGCCGTCGCTGAATAATTCACGAGCGGGTCGCACCGGTCTGTCCATTCCGAGAAAAGACTTACTCGCACTCCTCGCTCTTGGCAATTCTGCCATTCCGCATAAGACTGGAAGTGTGCCAGAAACGCGCGGTACTCGAACGCCTCGGAACGGCTGCGCACCATAAAGATCCGCGAAAGCCTGCGAAAAAAAGCGAGCAACAATTCTGTGTGAGCCACAGCCACGCAATTGCAACCGCATACATCAACAGCTATAAAAAGCGACGGCATGTATATTGTGCGCGGCGCGTCATTTGTATGTCTAAATGCGGTTGTGACCAGGTTTTGCGCCGGATAGATGACGGCTATTGTTTATTTGCCGATTGCTGACAGCGCTCAGACTACAGTATCCGAGGGGGCGTCGCGTGTTGCAATAATGCAATTGCAATTACACACGAACCACGGCCCAACTAAACCCAGGAGACACACGGTAGACACATATAGCACGTTGCTCATTGAACTCTCTCGTTCTCCCTTCCTCTCTCTCTCCCCTCTCTCTCTCTCTCTCTCTCTCTCTCTCTCTCACGTTCCTATCATGTGCAACAATGATTCGCATGATATGTGGGAAGTGTGTGTCTACTGCCCACCACGTGATTGATGAAACCGGCACAAGTCTGAATAGATTATGAGAACTCTGTCTGTCTCCTCTCCTTCCTCTCTCTCTCTCTCTCTCTCTCTCTCTCTCTCCTAATAATTAGTCAGATAGTTCCCTAGAACCGCGCACTGGGGGTCCACGTACGTTCTTCAGCGAGGACACCAACAATTTTGCGGCACAGATCATGCCTCACTTATCGCAACAGTCACCGCAACGCACTAATCACAGCTCATCTAAATAGCGACGCTACAGTTCCTTGCGACTACGTGTTCCCGTGAGAGCGTTGCGACTTCCTGTGCTTTTGTGTGTGTGTACAGACCACGAGACCGCTCGCACCTCCCCCCCCCCACGCATCAGCTGATTTCACACAAAGGCGGCAATTGTTTTGATGTTTTGATGTGCAGCAAAAATAGCGGATTAACTCAGAAATCGTAGTTGTCTTTCCTGTATGCGAGCGTATAGTCTTGTGGAGCAGCGGGAAAAGTCCTCAGCGAACTTTTGCAAAATAGCAGATCGCTCCGTACGAGTCCTTGTTTTCACGTGCTGAATCGGCACCGCACTGATTTCCATATAGTTCTTTCTCGAGGGGGGAAAAGAACGCAGCTCACCGGGGGCAACGCACTTGCTAAACAAACCGATACAACGGATATCGCTTTCAGTGTTGTGTTGCAGTAATCTACGGATGAGGGGGGGGGGGGTGAAAGCTAGACTGCCCGGTCGTTTCACTCGGTGCAAAGCCCTCCATCTCTCTCTCTCTCTCTCTCTCTCTCTCTCTTTCTCTCTCTCTCTCTCTCTCTCTCTCTCTCTCTCTCTCTCGGATCGTATTTCGCACGCGAAACAGCAGAAAAAGACACGCACACTCGCCACACACTAGAGGGGGTAAAATGACTACAGTTCAATTGACGACAGATGACGGACCACCCTCGGGGGGATGCGGGCGCCCCCGCGGCACCCGCGGGACCCGCGAAAGTGCTTCGCGGCGAAAGGTGAATGACGCTGCTAACCTGTTTGCGTCTTTCGCCCTAAAATCGACGTGGGGAAATTCTAAAAATTAGAATGTTACCTTCTCTGAATCGAAAAAGACCCTACGCAAATGGGACGCTGGGACGCTGGGAGTTCACACACTTTCCCCCAAAGCTACAGTACCCAGCGGCCACTGACGTGTGCACTAATCATTTTCATTGTTAACCTGTCACAACAAATTAGAATAGCCTGATACCCATTTCTCTTCGCCGTGTTTTGAAAATTTTCTAGTCTTACATGAGTGATAAAGCGATTTGCGATATCCTGACGCGGAAAAGTGACCGTATGTATATCGGCTATATTCCGAGATGCGTATTTACCGGTACTGCTGCTGAGCTGCCGTAGCGCACATGCATGTTTGTGACTGTAAATAGTATTGTTCTGTACTTTGACAAACAGACATCTGCCGGGATCCGCCACACAATGCGACAGTTGAAATGGAAAGGGAGGGATAATAGTGATTACCGTTATTTCGTTTTCCTCGATTGTATGCACGTGATTTTCACAGTGCAGAGCACTTTCTGTATGATCTTTCTCTCTCTCTCTCTCTCTCTCTCTCTCTCTCTCTTTCTCTCTCTCTCTCTCTCTCCCTCTCTGTTCCACCTTGAAATTTGTAATTTGTATTCCAATCTCCGTGTCCTCTGCGTTTTCACACAACTTTTGTAGCGTCTAGCGCTTGCGTTTCACGGACATCAACCACACACACTTACTACTTTATGACTCGAGGCAACCGTGGCAACTCATCGAAGAAGCGTGAAAAAGTGAGAGAGAGAAGAAGAAGAAGGGATATTCGGGAGCAGCGATCAGCCAAGTTGTTTGCGGGGTTTCACATTCACATTCGCGTTGTTTGCGCGCGCGAGTTGTGGGGGTAACTCGAGTCGGCACAGACTGAACGGCTAAAGACACGCGGCGAGTGCGAGGCCAGCGGTGGCAGCGAGGTGTAGAACACATCCGGTGAGCAGCACCATCGCCGAATCGGCCCGCGGCGGCCCCTCCGCGGCACCCTCCCGGCACTTCTGCGGCGCCGACTCCACGAACCTGACGTCATTTATATGGCGAATAGTCACTGTTGTTTTGAAGAATAAAGTTTTCGACTTATTAGTGTTTTTATCGAACAGGGAGTAAATGTTGTATCATAATGTCAGCACATACGCACACGCACGAAACAGGCTAATTGTTGACTGCGCCCCCTGACCGCTCTGACGGTCTATGCTCATTACTCTCGATCGCACATGATTTACTGCTCGTTTTATTTGATTAGGAGATAACGTAGCGGCTATTATTGCACACACACAAACGGTGCAAGTCCCGCGGGACCATTCGAGTTTTTCGCCCGGCTACAACGATACCGATGGCTATAATGCTATAAACCTATAAATGTGAGAGGGAATGATGACGTGATTAT
The DNA here is from genome assembly GCA_963966185.1 of Rhabditoides inermis. Classification (NCBI taxonomy): domain Eukaryota; kingdom Metazoa; phylum Nematoda; class Chromadorea; order Rhabditida; family Rhabditidae; genus Rhabditoides; species Rhabditoides inermis. The sequence goes on from CAWZYM010000283.1 coordinate 1,767,615, forward strand.
TCTTTGCATGGTGATTCAGTGGCCTTGTTTTCTCTGACCTATTTCGTAAACGTGTACAATATTTAATCGATCAATACCCTAGTCCGTTGTGATGTATGATGTCTTTAGCCCGCGTGTCACATCGTTATCAAAACTCAAACTAGATTCGGGTAAACAAGTTAAATCTCTCACGTTCTTCTCATCTGATCCTCGCTTACTTCCCGCATTCCGTGGCGTCGATTGGAGACAGCCTCCTTCTATAATCATTAAAGACATTACCCGTCGAGATTTCACCCTTTCTCCTCTATATAGTATGTGGAGAATGCACCCCATGGACAATCGCATCAGCCACCGACTGAGCACGTCCTAATCTATATTACCTACCAAAATTATCGCCCAGAGAATCCGCTATTAGCGCGCGGCTCACGAATAAGTAAGTGCTACACAAATCGCTCGACTTAGAATCTCGAACATTTTTTCTTCGAATAGCAATTAGCATCTAGAGCAAATGAATATCTCAGCAATGGTGACTCATCGTGGTTCTTTTAGGGAGACGTTCTCGAACGATAGCACCATCGCTTGCAGCTCGAATACGGGAATACGGTGCTCAAACCGACTTCTTATATCTAGCATGAGCTAACTTTTTTGCGAGACCTATCACACGCACCTTGCAGGGTGATGCTATAGTTGCGACTGCGCAGATTGCAAGTTGGACCGCCGTGAAAACGTCTGAAGAAATCAAAGGGTGTAATTACATGGGAACCGAGCCATGGGAAAGTTGACCTACGTAATATCGTCACTTGCAGCGGGCCGCGAGCCAATAGAAGAAGGAGAGACAGAAGAGGGATCGACATGACTCGCGGGGACCGTCTTCCCTGGAATATGATGTTTGAAGTTTGAATACTGTTGTTGTATGGCTTTCAAATCAAAGATAAGTATGATTCAGACTCGCCACACACTTTCAGTTAACCATGTTTACACCGTTTGCGCGCATCTAGCAAACTTTGGCTTTCAAATCAAACGCTTATACTTACACATGAGAAATTCGCGAAAACAAGAGAAGAAACACGGAGTTAGGCTCCCCTTTCACTATATTTGAATAAACACTGTTTTCATTGAAAACAAATAGTGAACATTGAAAACAAACCGATAATACAGAAACACTGATAACGGAATAAGAACAAGCAATAAGCTCGTATAACACAAAAGGAAATATGAAGTGTCGTTTAGGTCACAGAAGCCTATGATGACCAAACTGTTATCAGAGATACCCTAGGAGGTCACTAGACGAAAACCGTTTTCAAATCCACATGACCGGCCATACGTTTCGAGATATTTACGTTTCAAAATTTGGAGCTAAACCGTGTGGATTGCTTTTGCGGCCTGTCACTCTATTCGCGCGAGCTGTGAAACAGCGGTGGTGGCCTAGTGGATAGAGCGGTCGTCTGTCTAGCGGCAGGTTGTGGGTTCGCACCCTGTCGACGCATTTCATTTTGCCGATTCTCTCCGGACGTACCTTCTGGTGAATTGGAAAACTCCGTAGAAAACTCCTATCATTTTTTTCAAATCGAGTGGTCATATGCATTGTTGAGGGCTAATAAAAGTGTTTGCGATCTTTAAACTTCATTTTCAAAAATTTAGAAAAATAATACCGATGAAGGAGTCCACATCATCCCCTCACCATGCGTGACTTCAACCTTTCGAATAAAAAAGTACAAGTCCGGAGAGAATCGGAAAAATGAAGTGCGTCGACAGGGTGCGAACCTACGACCTGCCGCTTGACAGACGACCGCTCTATCCACTAGGCCACCGCCGCTGTTTCACATCTTGCGCGAATAGAGTGACAGGCCGCAAAAGCAATCCACACGGTTTAGCTCCAACATTTGAAACGTAAATATCTCGAAACGTATGGCCGGTCATGTGGATTTGAAAACGGTTTTCGACTAGTGACCTCCTAGGGTATCTCTGATATCAGTTTGGTCACCATCGGCTTCTGTGACCTAAACGACACTCCATGTAAGTAGGAAGAGGAAGGAAGTGAGGAAGGGACAGAGGGAAGGGAAGAAGGGAGAAAGGATGGGAGGAAGGGAAAGAAGGGAGTGGAAGGATACCTACCCGTCCGTCTCTCCTCATCCGGAATGTGAGTTGCACCAGTGAGTGGGTGGTGGCCGCCCAGGTCAGCGCCGCGCAGACTAACCACAAGGAAGACGAGCGAGGATGGGTAGAAAAGAGGGTGACCTGATAACTAAACACTAAACCTTTGTACATTCCGCACCAGTTTGTATTTCGTGTTTTGTGTTTTGTCTGCGCGTATGGATAAACCATTATTATATTATTAAAAAAAGGATGTAAACTTTCGCTTTACGTTTCAGTCCCATGTTGTAGTCGAATAGGATCAAATATGCCAATCCGTCACGTTTCACGTGTTCGTTATATCTTATTACACCTTACACACTGAAACGGCCAGTGAAGAAATGTGTTTGAACCGTATATCACTGGCGTAGTGATTGTGCGCGACACCAGCACACAATCTGTGCTCACTCGGGTTCGACTACATCTCCATTACCAGAGAAGCGTTTTGGATATTTAAAGACCTGCACGTTGTGCTGCACCAAAGTGCACTACACGTGAAATCTCACGGATGGCATATAAGATCCAATCCGACTATATATAGATCAGCAATGCCTCGGGGTATAATTTGAAGAGACGTTAGTGTGGTAATCAAAGTGTTTTCGCAGGGGGAAGCATTATGATCGCAAACGATTTTGTAAAATAAAGTGGACTTCTGAGTATGTTTTTCTTCGTCAACATTGCGTCAATATGCAAGCTAATCACATATCTTATAGGTGCGAATTAGACATATCTAGCATTGTTTTGTTCAGAGTTGAGAGATAAAGAAATTCCTCTAAGAAGGTCCTAGATAAGCTTTTTCTCGATATCAGTAGCACTACAGCAAACATCATGAGAATATTTTGAATTTTGAGTCACACATAAACAAAAACTTTGAAAAACGAAATGTTTGGTTACATTTTTTTAATCGAAATTCGCGAATACAAAATAAGCTTTATTAAGATTATGGTATCAGCTGTTAACTCTCGGGTGTTAGGTTTATAACCGAGGTTTATATATGTGTAAGGTAACGCGTAAAAATCCTATAGTTTTTTTTCCTCTATTTTTCATTGTCTAATAGCTCGCTTATTACTTACTTACGCAACTAATAAGAAATATTACAATGAAATGCGAATAGACTGTCATAACACAGGTAGTTCGTAATCTGTAGCACTTAGCAACAATGCTCTTCATAAATCAATTTTCACTCTCGATATTTTAAATTATTTTTTATGAATACATTTAGGAAAATCTTTCCGATTGGCCTTTCACCTACTTCAAATCAAACCAACGTCAAATTAAATTTTACGTCAAATCAATACCTATACTACATTTAGCCTTTCTGAAATAGTTCAGACCGGCCACTACTGTAGGTAGCCCAGTGTCAATTGCATACCGTAAACAAGCAGTGCCCTCACCTCATTCCCTCTGCCCTCTATCCGGTCAGGCGATTCCGCCGGAATTATCTAAAAGTTGTTAATGTCCTTGACATCTCTCTCTCTCTCTCTCTCTCTCTCTCTCTCTCTCTCTCTCTCTTCTGTCTCTCTCTCCCTCTCTCTCATTATCCATCCTACCGCTTCTATACTGTGCAGATGATCCGCAGTCGTGAAAGTAAACCCGCATTCTTGACCGTCAAAGGGAAACCTAGAAAAAAAACAAATACATAGAAATGTTGGAAACGGGTTCGAAACAACTGATTGTACTCTAGAACTTGAATGTATTTCAACGGTTGCCTGGATGCGTCAATAGAACAACCGCATGAAAGAAGGCGCGTGAGGGATAAAGTCAGGGTCCCGGAAGAAGAGACCTGAACATTAAAACATCATTGAATTGATTGTTGAAATCTGAAACTTTTATAAATAGAAGCACTCACAGATACGTCTGTTCCACTCGCCAAATCCTCCAGCTGCGGCACTTCACTGAAACGCATTCGGATTGTATTCTGTTTCGGTAGACGATTAGTAATATACTTGAAACACGCGCAGACTTATATCGCACATTCCATGTCAATCATTGCAGTGGCCAGTGCAGTCGTACTCGAGCGTTTTGGAGGGATGGTCTTTTGAAGTCATTTACCAAACTATTCCTTGTCATAACGTAGAATCGCGCACCTTCCAGTTCTATTGACCTGGTGTGTGATAAGTCTGTGCGGGTTTCTTTCATTCTGCAATATGTTTAAAATATATCGACAATGCAGCTCACCAATTGGCGAGCGCTATTCTGGGTATCCATACTGATCGAGAGGGAATGAGCAGCGTCGTCTCGCCATGTAGCACGGAAGGGTTGAACGACAATCGAGCATCGCGCCACGACTGGAAAGAACTGTTTAGGGACGGGCAGGCGGGGGGTTTTAGGGTGCGCAGCCACGCTTTTGTGTCCCGGCAAGGGTCAGCAGATAGATAGATAGGGAGAGAGAGAGAGAGAGAGAGAGAGAGAGAGAGAGAGGTGCTTGGATCATTATATGTCCTTGTACCTGACGTTATCGATATCATTATAACTCTGACATCTATGCAAAGCTGTTTTTTTCATTATATGCACTATATGACGTTATATGACGTTATTTATCGATATTGTTATTATTATGACACTCAAGACTCAAGAGCATCACTAAATCTCACGTAAGTTTTTTTAGCAACTAACTAACACTTTGTTATTCACGTTGTCTATTTTCGATAAAACTTGACGCCCACACGTTCCTCAAATCATCAATGAATGGATTGCTGTCATCAATGTGTAATATTTTGCATTACTTGATTCAAAAAAATAATCAAATCTTCGCCGTGCAAAAAAAAAAAGAGTTGCACTGATAACAGACATGTCCTCATGTCCATTAAAAATCGCTTAATCACTGTGATAATCTATATTTCCTCCGCCTTCTAGCAACATGGAAGTTTTGGAGTGTCTCGATATGTCAACTGAGCTCTTATCTCTCTCTCTCTCTCTCTCTCTCTCTCTCTCTCTCTCTCTCTTTCTGCTCCCTGGGTGGTCGTTATAGGAAGATGCAGCGAAGACAATGATTCTCCACGCTATTCACAAAGATCGCGAATTCCGATTGATAAATATAAATAAAAAGAACTCAAACGATCGGCGCTTCGCGCCGATCCTAATTATAAAGTATACGAGGCTTGAGTGCATCACAAGCAGCTTTCCAACTTTGTGCATAATTGCATCGAAATAGGTTTAATAGCATATTGCATGCATTGTAAGACGAGGTTTGCACTTGCAAGGTAATGTTTTTGCACTTTGAAATCCTAGATGCCTACTTCTCACTTTTTCTGAAAAAAACTACTACAGTATGCATACTTGTTTTAATGTGATGATCATACAACCGATCTCTCATATATACTTGACCAATGAACCAATGTGAGATAAGCCCTATAATTCCGTTTTAGGGACCACAACGTGAGATGTAGAGAGTGAGGCGAATTCATGTAACATATTCTCACTGAACACATGATGTGCTCTAATTAGCTAATTAGCATAGAACGATTCGCCCTTTCGCGCTGATTCCAACGATATTTTATTTATGGGATCATGTACCCTGTAAAGTACTGAAAATCGATAAAGAGTGATATGATGACATCATATTTCTTTGATCTAGCCGCCATTGCCCAAAATGATTAATAAAAAATGATGTCATAAAAGATGTATTTCATCAAGTAGTGATCGATTACAATCAAACAAAGCGGCTTGCTACTATTATAAACGAATACATTCATAATTTAACTATCGATTACGTCATAAGTGTTTTGATCTAGCCGCCCTCTGTCGCACTTTCCCTATGTGAGCGCGCGCTCGGTTGCGCGCGCTGCGCGGAATTTGAGCGCAATGTGAACGATGAACCCTATGAACAATATACATTTTTGAAATCAGCTTGAAATGAACTACATTAATGAACTAATTGCTATACCATATCCAAACATCTGAAAATGTCATTGTGATCCCTAATTCCGTTTGTCAATCCTCGAATAGACGTGTAGATTATAGGCAGATTATATTATGCCAATAATGTGTTCTTTGTCTAAAGATACATTACGTACGTACGTACGTTGTCAGTCTGCAGTCGTTCCACAATTTGCATTATAAAACGAGATTGTTGTTTGAGAAAGTTTACAACTGTTTCGCTCAATTTCAATCAAAAGTGGGTCTCAATTCTATTTGCGTCTGAAAAATCTCAGAGAAATCTGTATGTTGACGGAAGCATACTTCAGAGAAAGAAATTCGAGATAATGCATGTCGAGAAATAAACAGAATCTGGATTCAGGCTCAAAGTTATCCCAAATGCCAGTCGATATGAAAACACTACATCACTGTTCACTGTTCACTCACAATCCTAATCACCTAATCATAACAGTTAACAGTTTCGTGTCTGGTGAAATCCGGATTTCCATCCCATACCCTTTTCGAACTTCTCTTCTTCTCCAGTCTACACACAGCCTCAGTAAGACTGTCACAAGCTCAGCACGATTACCATTCCTTAACTAAAATAAATTGTTTTTGAAACAAAGAACGCGGATACCGAATGACTGAACTCACGATTCGCATTGAGAGTTGCCACTTGGCCATTTGAGAGGAAGAGTCCTGAATGTAAATATTAATGTATATGTATCTGCACAAAACAAATATTCAAATACAAAATTGGTAGTGATTGCACTAAATGGATTATACAAGGCACGTGTGATGCGTATTTGTATCATATAACTAATATGATCCAATTATAAAGCGCAGTTCTGCCTGCTAGCTTTTCTATACAAACTGGGGACTGTTTCTATTTCTTTTTAAGTTGTCAGTTTCATTCTACTTGAACGAAACTTCGGAAACAGTCTGTTGCCACACTAACACACCAACAGGAATGAGTCAAGATGTGTCACTGTGACGTCACTAGCCGACCATCAGCGATCATTTTCCGATCAGTGCCCAAGAACCCAAGTGCCCATGTTTTTTCGTCGTTCAAGCGAAACCTGCGCGCTGATCTTTCAAGACTTCAGCAGCATCTGTTTCAATGAATCTCCTAACGAACACAACTAAGTGTACGGAAATCATTTGTCTCCGAAACCCGGAAGTCAATGCCCCTGAACGTGAAGTTTTTTTTTGAAAAAAAATCGAGAAAAAATAATCGTGAATGAAAAACAAAGTCTTTATGACATGATCACGTATCATGTTTTGAGGGACTCACCAAGTTGATTATTTTGCTTTTCTCCACGTCTATCGAGACGTTCACTGTTTTTGCGTCGAGAAAGTACGGGCACACTCTTCGATCGTAGTTTGTGTCCAACTTGCGCGTGTAAAACGCCGCCAGATCTAAAATATGTAACTATTTTCGTATCTGAAGATTTTTGTTTGTGCGAAAACACTGATTTTGGATCTGATCAAATTATTTGGCATGAATTTGCATTACAAACGATGAAATGTGATTTATGGTTGTCGGGAGTGACAGGGTGGCATCTTTTTTTTCGTCATTACGGCAATCTTTTTATCGGTCATTTTAATTTACTATATTACTTCTTCTTGTTAGTATTTAACTAACCTAACGTACTTTTATTCAGCTCACTTATCTCATCAGGTCTTACACGTGTTTTACACTATAATCTGTTTCCAAAACACACAAAAAAAGAAAGTAGCTCATATGGACAACTTTCCGCCATCGAAAAAAATCACATATAATTCCAGTAGGATTTCTTCCGAAAAACAACTTTTTGTCAATTGTGTATAAATATAAAAATTGTGTTATGTAGGCTAAAAACTGAGCGAAACTTAATCTCGCTGATCCTCTTTTGTCGGATTTTCGAACCGCGCGTTTTCGACGTATTTCCAAACAGATGAAAAACAAATCAAACTACATTGTAAATTTTTGTTGAAAGCCACACGAGATCAATTTTGAAGCCAAAAATCTCGGTTGCAGCTACAAAAAGTAGCTGCAACCTAGAAAGATCAAGATGAGAATTCGATTAGTATTCTAGTCATAAGAGTGTAATTAGGATGTAATTATAGATCACATAAAAATTTAAAGAATACTGAAAAGAACACATTCTTACCTTGTGATCGATTTTTGACAATCATTGGCGCACCAGCAATCAATCGGATGACTTCGAAAACATATAGGAGTATTGTATACATAGATACTCTGAATGGGTGTTGTGGAAATCATTTTCAGAAAACACTTTTACGATGTACCGGAGAACTAAGTGTGAAAGAGAGAGAGAAAGAGAGAGAGAGAGAGAGAGAGAGAGAGAGAGAGAGAGAGAGAGAGAGAGAGAGAGATGCAAGTCTACATAAACATAACAGCATAGAACGCGGTGGAAGAAAGAAAACCACACCTTTATTAAAAATGTGCCAACCCAGAACCGAAAGCGTGAATAGACGTCACTTGAAAGAAGCCTCTTCCAGGGAGGACGCAGCTTCGGGATGGCCCTCCGGAATTTCGGAAACTCCATCCCCCCCCCCCTCCCCCTCTCTTCTTTCGAGGACATAATGTAGTGTCCCCCCGCGACACTCACCCATTATTTCCGGACGTATTGCCTTTCACTCTTTCACGCACTACTACGGACGAGCGCTTGAAACGCTGTGAATTGTAACCTTGAGAGTAGCTTGTTGCTATAATTACTCGTTGACTCTATTTCACGTAAGCTCTGAATCTGAATCAAATCACCCGGGACTAGAAAATGAAATAAGCGGAGCCATCTGATTAATAAAAAGCTCTCTAATACACTTTATCTTTTAATATCCACCCACAATCACGGCCTGATATGCCAACAACACAGTAAAATTTCCTCGGTATTATAGGAATTAGAACGGCTTAGAAACGCGGGTTTCACCAAACGTCGGAATCGGGTGAAAGTGGAGCGTGGGTGCAGAGATTTACATAAAGGAAGGATTAAGAAAATGTCGGATGAAAAATAATGGCTCATCCACCAACCAAAAATCGTGGATATTGCAAGATGAGGGTGGATTTAGGCAGTGGTTGCCAAGTGGAATGTAATATTCCAATCTCCCTCTCTCTCTCTCTCTCTCTCTCTCTCTCCTTGCGCCCAATCTCGGACCATCTCATTCGTCTTTCAGCAGAGCAACACGCAACCACTTTAAAACGAGAGACTGATAAGTGCGATTGGACCTTTTTTCCCCCACTTCCTCAAAACACTTTTCGCTGTTTTCAAGAAAGCATCGTCTTTGTTTTCAACTGCTCAAAGGAAATATGGTGTACTCTTTCTGGTTTTCGAAGTGAAAATTGACCACAAATCATGAACTTTTGAAAATTGTTTTTTTTATAATGTTAGTGACGACAACTATTGAAATCTAAGTTACCGATCTTCGAGATGAAATTGATCAATGATGTTTTTGTTGTGCATTTTGTTTGACTGAGTTGAATATTTCGCAAATAATCAGCTTTAAGTATCTGAAAGATGATGTTTCGTAAAACCGTTATGGAACTAAATCTAATGTACTAACAAGCATAATAACGTGGATTATCGAAAACATGTCATTGCTCATTTAAGCCTCCGAATATTCTATATAATTGTACTGAATAACACCTCGTCAATTAATAATAAATAAATGTCTATATAAGAACTATATAAGAACTAGCACTAATTTTCATCAATTGCAAATCCAGGTATATAATCATAAATCATATATAATAACAGAGAAAAAAAATAATCGGTAAGTACTTTACATCTAGTAACGTTTATTTTTAATTTATATATTTATCACTATAAACTCTCACCGCCAAAAAGTGTGAAAACAATCAACTATAAGGCGAGACCCGGTGGAAAAGAATAGGGAAGAAGGGTAAACAATAGAACAATACACTCGCCTAGTAACAAGTAACAACTTCGCTCGAAACTTAAGTTCTCTCCCCAAAAACTACTACACATTGAGCGAATCAGGGAAGAGAGTAAAAGTGGTCAAAACAAAAAAATCTATCAGTCAGTAGGAAAGGAGATGAACGGGCAACAACGAATGGTGAAAAGGATGAAATCATGAGCACAGGATACCTAAGAAGCGTACCACAAAGACCCGGTGGTCTACTTCTTCTTTCCCTTTTTTCCGCCCTTTCCCTTCTGATCTGGGAACAAGAGAGTGGCGTGTCCAGTCTCCTTCAGATGCGCGAACAGCTTGCTGCGAGACTCGAAAAACTCACCGCACTTGTCGCACTGAAATCACTTTTTTCAATTGTATTTATTTTAATAGAGTTATTACACTTTTGTACAGTACATTTTTGATTAGACCAAACGTAGTTTCTACTATATACTATATACATATCTGTACTAGTCTAGTTCTAGTTAGGACAAGTGCACATACGAAAAACCGTCGACCTATTAGAGTATATTCCAACAATCGTGATCCCCGGCTTTAACATCTCGCACTACAATAGAATACACGATGACCGTAAAATTACAATTTGACACAAAACTTGAGACTCAATCTCACAATGCACAATACAAATCATCATCAATTCCCTACAACTCCCGATTACATCATCACTTGATTAATTGACGGTTGCGTACAAATTATCTCATTACTACAAACAGGGAACGTCGACGAAATCGTGACCTTTCAATAATCAAATTTATGATAAAATAATATTTGAAATATCGTCGAGGGAACAATTTCTTTTCGAAAATTGTGACGTGCTTCAAAAACAAGCGCACCTTTCCAGTCTTGGGTGCAATCGGCTCGTCGCTCCAACCAGAGCCCTTCTCCTTCTCCCCTCCTCCTGCTCCCTTCTTCTTGTCTGAAACATAGGACACTTGAAACTTTGAAAGAAATCACATACGACTCATTGAAATCACACATTATCGACACACTATACACAAACTCTGAAACATATAAGCCACAACTCTCAAAACAAAACACCGTATACGAATCCACCCACCCTTGTTCCTCCGGGCTTTCTTCTTCTCCTCCTCCTGTTTCGCGATCGAGAGGAAGAGGTTCTCCTCCTCCTTCTCCTCCTGCTCCACAGCCCCTCCCTTCTCCCCCTCCTCTCCTTCCTCCAGACCCACCGCAGACACCTTCTCCGCCAACTCTTCCACCTCATCACTGAAACACAGAAACTATACGTTTCCAGAAATTTATGAAGGACACTGATCTCGATTTCAGCAATAAATTGTTTGTGTAACGCTGTAAATATTCCAAAATGCCAAGCACTAGCTAAGAATTGAAAGCTTGGAACGTGTTCACTGTTCATGGAAACATACCACAGCAACAACAACACCATTCCCCACCCCAATCCACTTCTCTCTCTCCTCCCTCTCCCTCTCTCATTCTCTTTCTCTCTCTCTCTCTCCTTCTTTCCCTCCCCCAACACCAACCCACCTCTTAGCCTCTCCCCCCTCTTCCTCCTCGTCCCCACTCTCCACAGCAAACGCATCAAACTCCTTCTTCTTGTTGCGCGCCTTCTTCTTCTGCTTCTTCGTTCTCTTCCCCGTCGGCGTCGACTCGACCGCTGGCTCCACCCCGTCAGACCCCGCCCCCTCATCGTCGTCATCGTGCAGCAGCGCCGCGTCCTCTTCCTGAACAGTTGACCAAACTAGGCTACAGTACCCCTACAGTACCTTCATGTGGCGTTTCAGCTCAGCCAGCTGTTTCTTGTGCAGCTTCGACTTTTCGTGATTCACCTTGGCGTTCCTGGAAGAAGAAGAAGAAATCTTTCACTTTCACTTCTCTCATAAAAATCTCTGAACAAGGAACGCAACGGTTCCCATAGATCAACCGAATCGCCCCCCCCCCCTCTCTCTGCTCTCTCTCTCTCTCCCTCCCCCCTCTCTCTCCCCTCCCCCCCCCCCCTCTCTCCCCCCCCCCTCTCTCCCCCCCCCTCTCCCTCCCCACCATGTCTTGAATGTCTTCTCGCACACGATACAGTACGGCGTGTCGTCTCCCAGCTCCTCCTCTTGCGAGTCAAAGTCATCACCGAATTCCTGAAAAAAAGGAATTCCTCAATTCCTAAAACATTTTTGATTTGAATTATTCTACTGATTTCACAACATAATTGTTAGGGAAACGCTTGAAGTGTTTTGAATATCTCGCGAAACATATTCACGCTATCACAGATTTAAAAAAAACTGACACTGAAATGTCGCTGGTTCTCAAGGTGTACATTATCAACAATAACTACCCAACACTTTGAAATAACACAGTATCCCCCCATCTCTCTTTCTCTCCCTCCTCTCTCTCTCTCTCACCTCCGCCAGCTGGTTCTCGATGTCCTCGAGGTGCTTCCGGTGCGCGGCCTTCGCCTCCTCCGACTCCTCGAACGCCGCCGCTTGTCTGCACATCATTTAATAATTAAAAAAATACGATAACATAACTTTTTTTGATAAAAAATATTAATATAGGTGCAGCGAACAGTGCTTGAATTATTGATAGTCGAATACTTAGTGATACAACCCGACGATGAAATATATTTAGAATGGAGTTGCGAGATCGAAAACGATAAAAAATATTTCATACTACATTTCATTTAAGAGATATCATATTGAAATATTCTCCTATAGATTCTTTTAAAACTTTGCTACAAAATTAGCCTATGACTATGATCAACTAACAAACATCCAGATACTCACTCGAGGTTCTTCCGGATCTGCTCCTTTCGCTTCTCCTCGGCACGCTTCTCACTCTCAATGCGACGCGCCTCCAGAATCTGAAACAATCAATCAATCAATCAATCAAAAATAATAAATAAATAAATATTATACAATGAACGACAACGAACACAAGAAATAACATGCCAAACATCAATCAAAATCATTATCAATCAATAAACCATTCATCATCACCCCACCTCCTTCTGCTTCTTGACGCGCGGGTCGCGACGGCGAATGAACGCGACCAGATCCTGGAAATACAGTATTCATTATTCAAACTACAGTATTCGATACGTTCTACAGTATCCCACTGACCCTGATTTGCTCGTTCCTTTCCCTCCGCCCAGCCTCGCGGAACTTCTTGTTCTCCTTCTCCATCGCTTTCACCTGCAAGCGTACAGTAATATTGTAGGTACAGCACTCCTACCTACTCAAGACGACACCGTAGCTACGGTATCTTTTACCTACTCGATTCGTCTTGGCTACCTACAGTACCCGAGTTACAGCAACCCTCCCTACCATCTACAGAAACCCTACCTATTCGATATAAGCAATATCGTAGCTACAGTACCCTCTTTACAGTACCCCTCCCCCTCCCCCACCGTACCGTCTGTCTGTTGGGGGCGGACATGATGTCGTACTTGTCGAGCCAGGCAAACGAGCGAACGGTCGAGAACGCCGCCCAGAACCCGTAGAACTCGTTCACTACCTGAAAAGAAAATATTTTTTTTCCATTTCAACTTTCAACAATGTGTGTGGCGATTGGATACCTTTTATGTTTAATCTCTAAAACAGTTTCAAAAAGAATATTTGGAATAGAGTCAGTTTGCGGTTTTGAAATGCATGCACCATGTACGTTTCGCCAAATCAATTAGTACTCGAGAATATTGGTTCTGGCTAATTCGACTTGAATACGATTGCGACTCGAAAGAAATATCTACCATACATCAAAACACTTTTCTACTTACGCGAACATAACAATATTATACACCATATAACCAAATAATGTCATCCACCCCCACTCCTCTTTCAATATTCAGCAGCTGATGGCCAGAAAACCACAAAAGCGTAGGCGTGAGTGTCATCTATTTCTCCACCCACTCTCCTCACCGTGTCGTAGTCGCTGTCGGCCTTTCCGAAGGACGGATAGTTGCCCTGCTTGGGATCGTCGTGGTAGTCGTAGTCCTCCATCGTCAGGTCGTCGAACACCTTACGGTACACGCCGAAGAAACCCTGTCAATCGATAAAGCAATGAAAACATACAGGGATACAAGTGAGTAATCGATCGATAAATCGATCGATGAAGGGAAACACACCTTGTCGTCGTCGCCGAAGCCGGTGTAGCAGCGCGCGAAGAACGGCATCAGATTGATCGAGTCATCCTCGTATTCACGCTCGAAGCCTGGAGGTTATTAAGTAAGCTCAGAGAGTTCAGAGAGATGTACATAACATATTTGATCATGCTTGCGATTCTGAAAAAAAAATTCCACAATGTAAACAGCAAACAACAACTATGTAACAATGAAACTAAAGACTCACCTCCGCGCAGGATGCTCTCTCGGTGGCGGTCGTACCACGAGCGCTCCTGCGCGTCCGACAGCGTCTCGTACGCCTAGAAAGTGACAGTAAAGTGACAGTAAAGTGACAGTATTTAGTGAAGTAGCGATCGGTGTCAGTATCTTCCAACTACCTCCAACCCCCACTCTTGTCCTTCAACAATCGTATAGCCCAAAAACACTTCGAACAACCGACAACGCCTTGAACAAGTGTTTCGAATTCGATGAGTGGTGGTGGCGTTGCCATACCTGCTGTAGCAGTGCGAAGTGTTGTGTGCACTCCTCGATCCTGTCCGGGTTCTTGTCCGGATGCCACTTCAGCGCCATCTTCCGGTACGCCTGAACATTGATTGTTATGGTATGGTATGTAATAACTACTCGGCGTTAGCCCATAAGATTTTGGCCCACTGTATACTCGGATCATATCATATCATTTTTTAAATCTCAAATTCAGCTATAACGAATCCGGATGAACAATTGAACTTGAAATTGTATCAATTTATTCACTTACACATACATAATTTACGAAATGATTTCGAAAGAATTACCCAACACTCGCCTTCTTGATCGTGTCATCGTCGGCATCGCGCGCCACCTCCAGCAGCTCATAGTAGCATTTCATACCTATACTACCTGAAAACAAACAGAAAGTGGAAAAATAAACATTAAACGAACAATGAAAATAAACAAAATGCGGCAAAAATCAGCTGTTCAACTTCGTCGTGAGAAATATGTGTTTTCATGAAGTGTTGCACAATTGCACAAGCGTAGTAGACCACCCACGAAGCAAGAAATTCTTTTTGTCTCTAGTAAACTAACTCTTACACTTTGGCTACCTAGTTTTAGAATAAGGTTAAACAACAATTTGTCATAATAGGACAAGCTCTCGTTGACTGTTTTACTATATAGTGGGTCCCCCGTTTTGGAGGTAGGCAAATTATCTTCGACTGAAGAAATGACGAAGACAGATGAGAAAATAATGTAAATGCGCCTCATTCCATCCACATTTCACTAAACAATCCACATTTTACTAAATAACTTCATTATAAACACCAAATTTCAAAAACTGAGATCATTTGCATATCATTTCCATGAATTTCTCTCAGAAATGACACCGGTCCACCGGTTTAGATAGCGCGCAATGAACTAGATAGCAACCGTTTGACTCATCATGTATGCGCCTGTGCATAATAAAATAATGAAGATTTCCAGCTTGCCTACCGCCAAAAGAGAGGACCCACTATATATCTCTTCACTTCACACAGACGGTTTTGTAATAATCCAATATTGAGAACGAAAGGTGAGTTGAATACTAATACTACCTTAAAAAAACATGAAACATGATGCAAACTCTATACATTTGCGATACAAAAATATTTTGTGAACTACAAATTAATCGCTTCTTTCAACAACTTTGTAATAATAATAAAATCGTTCATTTTCTACATATCAGTCATTTAAATACATATGTGTCATCATTATCAGTCAGCTTATCAGCATATCACCATGGAAGGACATTCCTGCTTATTACACAGACCTCTCTCGATCCTGTTATATGACTGAATGGCATCTTCTAAATGGACTGCCACTCTCTGCGCGGCGTGAATAGATCCTCCCTCTCTCTCTCTCTCTCTCTCTCTATCTCTCTCTCTCTATCTTCTCGCAGATGAAAGGATGGATCCCTCAGTCCGGTTGCCCGCACCTCCTCCCCGCTCTGACTCTCTCGAATCCCCGCGCTCTCTCGCCGTCCCTCTCGCATCTTCCTTATAGCTCGGAGGAACGCGATTTGATGTCTTTTGATGTCCGTTCGAAAACAGACTCGCTCTTCCCCCACTCCCATTTCGTATTAACTTTTCGGTTCCAGTCGTCAAATCGGGTTTTGTTGCGTGCGTGCACTGTGAAATGAGTCTCATTTCTTTACGCGCTCATACCAAGGCTTTTTGAATCACTGTATTATCATAGTCGACCTTTCTACGTGCTCCCTCCACCCTCTCTCTCTCTCTCTCTCTCTCTCTCTCTCTCTCTCTCTCTCTCTGTTCTGTTTTTGCTTAGCAGAATGCGAATTTCTGGAATTCGCACGCATCGAGTCTCTGTCTTATCGCATTGCCCCGGGACGAACTTTGGTGGCGCAGTTTTGTTTTTCTCGCTTCGTCTTTGATCGGCTGTGAAACTCACCCACTTGACTTTTTGAGGTCTGATCAAACAATGATTTCATGGGCATAGAGAGTCCGACAACGAATTCTTTCTTGAGAGCCGACGAAAACATTTCCGCATCGGTTCTCGGAGAGTCTCCATTACATGTCCCCCTTTCTTTGTGTTTCCGTCTCTCTCTCTCTCTCTCTCTCTCTCTCTCTCTCTCTTTCTCTCTCTCTCTCTCTCTCCCTCTGTTACCATTGTTTCCATGTATTGTTAACGATGGGACGACCTCCCATATAAGGTGTGAGGTGTGAGTATTCATAGACATTGTGTCCTTATTTGTTTGAAGCAGCCGTGAGACTTCTACCAGCAACATGTACTTTGAAGAAAAAAGTAAAGAGAGAGAGAGAAAATGGGAGAGAGAGAGAGAAAGAGAGATAGGGACGGAGGGATATGCTCAATGAAGCTGTAACCACCAATGAGCACCCCAGGATTCTCCTGTGGCAACAGCGGTTCTCTCCCTTTTTTTCCCTCCTCTCTTCTGGAGACGGATAATAATTTCAGTTGGCCATTGAGACACTCTGCGCCCTCTCCAATTACCACACTCTCTCCCCCTCCCTCTGCCCTCTTATGAGAATCCTCCACTCGATTCATCACAAGATTCTCTCCCAGAGATTCTTTCCCTCACGCGCGCTTTTTCCATATTTCACTTTTGCACATAGCATATTATTCATATTTCTAGTTTCCGGGACAGTGAAGGGAACGTGTGAACTCTTGTTCTCGTCTTTTGTTTCTGATATAATAATCTCTGACCATATTAACGACTTCCCGTGTTTTTCGAGAGTCGTGAACGAGTTTTTCTCTGCTTTCCGCATTCCGATTGAAATTTTCGAAAGTTGCCTGGCGTCTGACTTTTTCGCTGCCTTTTTGCAACTCCAATTCTGTCTCCTCTCTCAATTAGACATTTGTCAGCAGAGGTGGAACAGAGGCAATAAATGAAACTGGAATGATTGCAGAATGCAACTCTTCCGCGATCTCTCTCTCTCTCTCTCTCTCTCCCTCCCTCCCTCCCTCTCTCTCTCTCTCTCTCTCTCTCTCTCTCTCTCTCTTCGCACGCGCAAGTTCAACTTCTTATTCATATCGCATTATCACGTTTCGAGACCGGAGGTTGATGAGATTGGGCCATTCGACCATTGTAATTCTGTAATTCGCAAGACTTCACTGTTCACTGCCCATTGTTTTGCGACAGAGCGACAGTACTTCCATCCACCCCGCACTTGTCTTGTTTTGCGCACTTTATGATGTTCCATCTTCCTTTCATTCACCAACTACTTATTGAGAAAATTGAACTATAGTGCCAATTCCTCAGTCTTAAAAAGAGATAAACAAAGAAACACTCAGGCAGGTGTACAAGTACAACTCCTGTTCACGATTTGTCTCAAAGTAGCAATGATAGCAGAAAAACTGTTGTATCGGTTGTGTCGCGCTGTAGTTGTCTAGTTGTAGCCTTGCCCAGTTTACCCAGTTTATCTGGGATGCGACTCAATGTTTGCATATTCCCGTATCAGTCTCCACAAGTACCCAAACAAACACTTTTCGCTACGCACTTCCACCCACTCGTACACTTTGAGATCGCCAAAAAAGGAAGTTATGAGAGTTTCGTCGGAACTGTTAAAGTTCCTTTGATGTCTTGCGATAAGTGATTGGAATAGCCATCATATATTTACACGCCAACTTCGTTTATTTTCATCTTCTTATCACTCGTTATCAGTTATCAGAGGTCACTCACGCGCACAGCCCACATACCTACCCAGATTTTGTTTGAAAGCTGTGATTTTATTGCAGCTTTCTCAGGCCTCATCGATGTTATGTACATTTCTGACTGACTTTTTAACGAGAAAGTTGTTTTGGTTAGCATGTAGAGAAATTTCAGAGACGTTTGAATGCGATATTCGTAAATTCAAACACGTGTAGCGTGTGAATAGCTCACCGATTTCTCACCAACACCCTCGGGGGGAGGCTCTCTCTCTCTCTCTCTCTCTCTCTCTCTCTCTCTCTCGTAACATTCCTTTGTTGTCTTGTTGTCTTGCAGAAAATCTCGATATCCTCACACATATCTACACATAGCAACACAACAACAACAATAACAACAAGCGATGCGTCTTACGATGCTACTAGTATTCGCTTCTTCCTCTATGTCACCTCTGTCTTCTCTTCTCTCTCGCTCTCACTCTCGTTCAAAAATTTATAAGTTCTTTCGAATATGTATCACGTGCGCTACACATTTTGTGAAATGATTGGAAATAAGTAATGCGTCTTCAGGTGACTGTAATCAAACTACATTATAACGAATATATCATCGTTCGATTGTTTCTTTCCACTAGACTGTTCCTATCAGCTATTCATAAGACGGTCGCGACGCAGAAAGTTATAATTTTTTCGAGTTATTTACCACGCTTCAAACAGTTACTTGTTAACTTGTTGCTACCATGATAGGCAAGGAGAGAGAGAGAGAGAGAGAGAGAGAGAGAGAGGCGTTTCTCATATCTCTATGTGTGTCTGGATCTTTGGGCTCCTTCTTTAGGCCATGTGGTATGCGCGAAGGGAGTGAATTATTCCCGGCACTCTTCTCTCTCTCTCTCTCTCTCTCTCTCTCTCTCTCTCTCTTTCTTTCTCTCTTCTTCTTCTTCTTCTTCTACTTTCTCTGATTACAGCCCAACTCTGCGCGAATAGCAGAGTGTGAACACTCTTCTTCCAAAGACCGCTTCATATCCGCACATCTCTTTTGTCTCCTTTTCTGTGTTCGGAGTCCCCCATTCGCCATTCCTCACCTTTCCGTCCCCATACTTCATCTCTGCTCCTTCTCTCTCTCTCGCTCTTTCTCTCTTTCTCTCTCTCTCTCTCTCTCTCTCTCTCTCTCCCCAAGGGCCATCTGATGTCAAAAAGCGTCTCTGGTGCATCGATCAGCCTCTATCATATTCGATAATTTGCCCCGACGCTCGTTCGAGCCCCGTTTATCGCCCCTCTTTATTGTATTCTCAATGAGTTTTACGATACGTTTTATGATAACTCTCTGTTCCAGCCGCCGCCCGACGATTGATTGAAAGAGCACATCCGACGCAGGAAGCGGTTCCGTCAGAAGGCTCTGATCAGAAGGTCGTCAACGTCATCATGGAAGGCCTGAGTGGACTGAACATTGTCGAGTACGTTCAGAGGCGCGTCAGCTTCAGCAAGAGGCGCAGAAAGGTGAGCTTTCTCTCTCTCTCTCTCTCTCTCTCTCTCTTCTTGTTTCCGTAGCCCTCATGACGCTGTGCCTGTGATATTATATTTTATGGGTGTTCCCCCCATTTTTTCCTGGATTGCCATGACATAACCTATTGTGCTTCATGAGATGTCGTCAGCGCTCATCTATAAGGATGTTTGGCTTTTGCATCTCTTGTACCTCATAAAGCATTGGCATATTCCCTGTCCTATAGGTCTATAGGCCGCGCAGCTTCTCTCTCTCTCTCTCTCTCTCTCTCTC
>CAWZYM010000283.1:1792500-1795000 GCA_963966185.1 Rhabditoides inermis
GAGACAGAAAGATGACGAGTTAGCCTTGGTCCATGCCAATTTCACATACGCGACCTCCACTCTTAGAGAAGAAGAGGATTCATATAATTACATACCTTTAAGAGACACCGGAAGTGCAACAACTACCATACTGGTTACGTCCACTTGTACACTACTTACGAGTCTCCGCGTGCCCGAGTGAAAGACAGTTTGCGAGTAAGAGAGAGAGAGAGAGAGAGAGAGAGAGAGAGAGAGAGAGAGAGAGAGAGAGAGAGAGAGAGAGAGTTTCGAATGAATGGTCCCCTCGGCGAAATGCAATTTCCGCGCCACCCGAATGCAACCTGGCAAATCATTCCTCCTTCCCTCAGATTCTCTCCAGACTACATTCGCTTCCTCCTGAACTCTGAATATTCCCCTGTCTCAATCGACGATGCTCGAGTCACATCTGAGAGTCTGGCATGCGCACATGCTCGAATATCAACGGTGACTTATCGTCCATCCGTTTTTTTGTTGATTCTTAGGATCCTCACCCCAAAAATCGTGCGGCTCTGACTCAGGCCACACCAAATATTTGCGCACATCTATTTTTGATAGCGCAAAGAAAAAGTAATGTTAACTTGTAACATGTTCAGATCGTTGCGAGAAGAGGCGCTGAAGAGGATTGAGAGGAGTCGAAGGCCCTCCCTGCCAGTGATCTACCAGGTGTGACGATCTACCACTAAAAATCGAATATCATAACTATGTAATTACCTATAAATTATTCATATAATTCAGATTCAGATTAAGATTCATATATAAAGATTTATGTTTTATACTTATGTTTATTTTAATTCATTTAAATTTATTTTAATTCCTAGGACTCTGAGCTGCCGCAGGAAGCGATGTCGACTTCGGGCCGACACCGATCGAGGAGACCCTCACTGGCGGATTGGACAGAGACCATGGTGATAAGGGATCTCTCTCTCTCTCTCTCTCTCTCTCTCTCTCTCTCTCTCTCTCCCATCCTCTCTCTCTCCCCTCTCTCCCCTCTCTCCCCTCTTTCCTCTCTCTCCTCTCTCTCCTCTCTCTCTCTCTCTCTCTCTCTCTCTCTCCCCCCCTCTCTCTCTATCTTCATCTCTCTCCCCTCTCTCTTTCTCTCTCTCTCTCCCCTCTCTCCCCTCTCTCCTCTCTCTCTCTCTCTCTCTCTCTCTCTCTCTCTCTTTCCTGGAATCTATCACACTCAGTTGAGCTGTTTGATCTCGCTTCCGTTTTTCATATGGAAATTAGATCACACACCCTCGAGGCGCTAACTCGCATTACCTCCCAGTTAGGCGGCATGTATATAGGAATGCGTTGTCGTGATAGTATTCTCTCTTCTCTCTCTCTCCATTCCCGCACACATGTCTTATCCTGGACCCCCTTTGACCCACATTCATTTCCATTTCAATTCACTCGCGCTTCTCTCGCCACCCTCTCGCGATCACCCGCTCTCTCACCGTCTCTTCCCACTTTGGCCGCATAATCACATAGTTCCCGCGAACTTTAGCTGCGTTCCAATTCAGTGCGGGATGGTATCGCGTTTCTTCGCCCGGCTCACTTCCTATTCAACACTGTCGACGATTCTTTTTCTCTCGAGTCCATCGCGCTATTTTTTTCGGGTTTGCTCGTTTCACGCTTGATTGAGAGTAGAGAGAAAGAAAATGCGCGTGAAGCGCTTTTAGATTGCGATTCTCGGAACTCTCTTTCCTCTCAGAACTCGGTGCTTTATTGAAATATGTAGTTTTTTTTCTCGAGTTGTTATGACACACAAAATGAAACCATATGATGCGTCCATGGTTATGAAATAATGAAATAAGATATAGTAAACCTACGATAAGGAAGTGGAGCTATTTCTTGTTGATGAGGACACGTTTCTGTGAAAAAAATGCGGTTGATGGTTTGTGTGCAATGGCATATAATGGGGTGGTGGCCAGTGGCAACGTTGGGAGAGTGGCTAGTTGATTTCCGGGTATCGAGCATCGTTAAGCGCTCGCTTGACGCACAAGTTTTTTCCCCTTGCAACGCCATCTCTCCCCCCCCCTATCTCTCTCTCTCTCTCTGCCTCTTTCTCCCTCCCTCCCTCTCTCCTTTTCTCTTTGTCACACATCTTTGATCCTGTAAGCGATCAAAGCTGTACACGAAGCGGTAAGATTATGTGTTGCAGCAGAGAGAAAAGGAAAAAGAGGGATTGAAATAGAGAGAGATAGAGATAGATAGAGAGAGAGAGAGTGTGAGAGAAGAGAGAGAGAGAGAGAGAGAGAGAGAGAGAGATCCGGGGAACGGTAACCTCTTTACGCCAATCCCTCTAATCAGCTAGACAATCATCTTCCAAGAAGATGAATCTACATACAGTAGGGAGAGAGATAGGGAGAAAGAGAAAAGAGAGAGAGAGAGAGAGAGAGAGAGAGAGAGAGAGAGAAAGAGATAACAGAGGATTGTTTTGCTACTTGCAGTGGATTTGGTTGGTTGAGGCGATATCCGCACTTTTCTCCTAGACAAAAAA
>CAWZYM010000283.1:1800000-1872500 GCA_963966185.1 Rhabditoides inermis
TATATATCATTGTTTTGCGGGATGAAACCAATCCGTCAGTCCTCAACCACCATAGCCCGAATTGCTGATTGAATTCGAGGCTGGCGCGTTTTTTGAGAGAGAGAGAGAGAGAGAGAGAGAGAGAGAGAGAGAGAGAGAGGTTGAGTGGTGGTAGTAGATAGTAGCTGATATCGCTCACACAAGACACGCTTCCGCGATATTGTATGTATGGAATAGACGGCTGCAAAACACTTACACACCTCGTTTTTTGCCGCCGCCCCGATTGTCAGGATGTCTTTATAGGAGTGTTTATTGAGCTCACTTTATTACTCCCCTCTCTCTCTCTCTCTCTCTCATTCCAGCGTGAGAGAAGGTTGGACA
This sequence comes from Rhabditoides inermis, assembly GCA_963966185.1. NCBI lineage: Eukaryota > Metazoa > Nematoda > Chromadorea > Rhabditida > Rhabditidae > Rhabditoides > Rhabditoides inermis. The sequence continues at coordinate 1,800,361 of CAWZYM010000283.1, forward strand.
CATGACGCAAACGCATAGGAGAACGACGAGCAGTGAGCGAGTGCTTCTCTCCTCTTCCTCCCCCCCCCTCATATTAGCATATTATCCACCACTCTGGTATAGGCGTCTCTGCTACCCTCCCTCCCTCTCCCGCAATCGCAATGCTGGCTATGAGTGAGTAATTACCAGTTTACTATACCGCAATATCTCTGACTCGCAAACCGCGGTGGCCTTCGAATCCTGTTCGCTTTAGCGTATTTTCGAGGGCCCAATACGGTAATCACCCCAGAGAGCCAGAGACCTTTTGCGCCCCGCGGACAATCGATAACTAAGTACAGTAATCCACCGTAATCTTTTACCGTTAGCCCCCGAGTGCGCCAAAATGCTTTGGGGGCAAGGATGATCAATGTTCGCCTCCTCCACGCACATAATTGCCGCCGTCTCGCTCTCTAGCCGCACTCTTCAAATCGCGCGCTCTCTCGTCGCTCTCTGTTTCTCTACAATCTCTCGCTGTACGGTCTGGTTTGAGGGGGGAGAGAGAGACCGTCGATTGTTCACTGTAGCGAATCCCTCCACCGAGAGAGTGAGCCAATTATTCCATAATTCCTCCAATTTCCATTTCCTCTCCACATGTTTTTTGTAGATTGTTGCTTTTGCAAGCCTGTCATCTCAACTCTGATCGCTAATGTTTCCGAGAACGGCGTTGCAACCGCATTATCATAGAACACGTGACACATTATATGCCCCATATTATCAGTGTTAGTTATACAGGAAATCGGTCTGCAAAGAAGCTCCTCGAATCTTCTTTGGTCTACCCATAAGCGCTCTAGTCAACTGCCATAAATCTCTTTCGACACTGTGATGAGAATGGTCTCTAGGAGACGATTTTCTTTTTTTTTCGCGATTTTGTTGCAAACTCCTTCCCATATGAGCACACGAAGGGATTTTACGGTTTCTCTGTGCCCGACTAATTCCTATGTCCCATCTTCTCCATGAACCGAGACAATCTTTTTTTTCGCTAGTGCATCAAAAACAGAGTTTTATATTCTCTGCGGCTGTAAGTTCTTTGATGAAACCGGCTGCGCGCCTCTGGCTCTCTTCATTTCGCGCGCTCCCTCGCCACTCGACTCGCGCCTTTTATGAACTCGCATGAAACACACGCGTGGAGTAAGAAATTCCTGAGATAACGGTCTCAGAATCGCCCGCGCTCGCGCATTTCTCCCATGTCTCTGCGAGATCCTATTCAACCACATTCCACTTCACCCTTTCTATTCATGTTTTGATGAAAGTATATTCAATTTTTTGTGCTATTCAAGCGGTTTCCGTCGTCATCATGTTGGCGTGACTCACTCTGATAGTTCAGGCGGATAAGCAATTATATGGCATTACCAGTTTGAGTTTACTCGAGAATGAAATGCAAAGTATAGTGGCAGCCAGTTCTTATCTACCTACGCAATTATCTCGGAATCGAAATGATTTATTTCTCACTGTTACTTTGCTCACTAAAACCGTTCTATCCTGCTCCTGCCGCATTTTCGCATCAAAAAACTGTCTCTAGTCCAGTCATCAATCTCCATCGATGAGTGATTATTCGAAAATTATACCAAAAATACTTTCTCTTCTTTCTCTAGATCTCGATTTATTACAATCGCATCAGAATAGCCGGTAATTTGCCATGCATACTCATCAGTTTTACTGTGGCTGATATTGTGCAAATCGTTTAAATATTCTATAAATATATAAATTTATTCGCATTAATTTATTTTCGTGCGTACTAGCATATAATAATTTTTAATTTTGTACACACTTAATATTCAAGCTCATTGATTATTGATTTATTGAATTATCGATTTTTCTCAGCCCGCATGCGACTCGGTCGACACACGCGCAGCGCTCACTCGATGGAAGAACACGTTGCCGACCGCCCCACCAGGAAGGTGCGTATCGATTTATCGATTTATTGACTTATTGATTAGCAAACAAATCAAAAATCAATACACACAATACACAAATATCAATACAATACAACTGAATTAATATTAATTAACTTGCTCAGGTTTCCGCGGACGCGATCAACCGCAAGCACTCGTTTGTCAACGCGAAAATGGTGAGACTATTAACTATTCTAATTTTGGTTAGCTTTAGTCACATGCACATTGTGAACTTTGGTGTGTGACTGACTGAGAATGTGACAGCGCACCTTCCCTAGAGACAGCAGACATCGCCATTCGCCATATCAGATGTGTGGTGCTAGAGTTGTAGGGTTGCAGCCCCCCCCCCCCCGCTACAATTCATTCCTTTCGTTCGACTTTCGAGGCAGCTTTGTAGGTGTAGGGTAGAGGGATATTCATCATGTCTCGGTTTCTGTGTGGGGATTTGTTTCTCTGCGCGAGGCTTGTCTGGGATTTCGGAATTGGTTTAGCTTCCCTGGGGTGGATTGGAAGACACACGCACACACGCGCTGCTCGCTGGGTCCCTCGCCGGTCGGGGGATGGGTCCCTCGCCGGTCGGGGCGGCATATGGTGTGCTGTGTGCTTTGTCTTCTTATTTACCGCATTTTCCACGTTCGCTTTCGCACGGCGCTTTTTGCGTCTGTTGAAGAAAACGTATTGCCTTGTTGATAGCACGAACATATAACGTGATGGTGTGTAGTGGACTTTGTGAGGGAGGGAGAGAGTATGTATTTAGGGAATTCCCCCGAGATCATTGTTTTCGTGACTGCCCGTGTAACCTCAGAGAATGAGCAGGACTTTGAATAGGAGAAAGTGAATAGCGGACATCATGACCGGAGGAAAACGATGAGTAGAGTAATCACCCCTAGCAATTACGCTTTACGCGCCTCTCACACTCGCCGCAGATACAAAGATACAAATTGTGTGTTTACGTGTGCTCACTATTCGCACGATACCCATTGCTGATGCTTCCCTGCTTCTGCTCACAGCAACACGCACATAATTATTTTGCGAGTGAGTGAGTGAGTGAGTGTGGGGTGAGACAGGAGTGAGAGGAGAGAGAGAGAGAGAGAGAGAGAGACTCTGTTTTCAGTGGCACACACGTATTTATTCGGTGTGCTAGGCTTTCTTGGCTTTTGTCTTTGTGCTCTCTACGATCAACTGATTCAACTTCGTTTCTCACGAACTTCGTTTCTCACGAACTTAATCACTCAATCTCAATCCCCTTTGTTGCTCCGTAGCAAGCCACATTTTCTTTAGCTCTAATTCCTTCCGGCCACATTTGTAGGTAATATTTATCGCAAGCCATTCGCGTGCTAACCGCCGTTGCGTGAGCATCCCGATTCCCGATATAGAAATTCTGAGGGTTTTTTTGTACGCTCGCTCCTCCGAGCAAACGGCGCACTAAAATTAGAGCGTCGTCGAATCGGGCTATCCACGCAGAACAGCTAGTTATGCGTGTACTTCCTCTGCCTACAAATCACCACTCGCTCGCTGTATTGTAATTGAGTAAGCCAGCGCCAGGTACTTGCCAGCCTACCTACCTGCCTCACTCACTCACTCCCGCATTCCAACGTGTCCCTTGTATATACTGGTCAGTCCATTGTCTCTCGCGCAGCTCACTTGGTGAGGTGCGAGTGAGCGCAAACATTGCGCCTCCTCTCTTGTCTATTCAGTCTAGCTTTCGGCACAGGTGTATTCAGTTACACACACCTCGGGCTAGCAGGAAACTGCCTCTTCTTTGCACTTCACTGTTCCTCCAAGATCATTGGTGCCTATTTCTTCATCTATGATTAGTGCATGGTCACGGCGCAACGACGTTGTTTCACGCGCGATTTTGTCTCGGCGTGTGACCGTCATTCCACCGCGCCACGCTTTTCCCGAAATCACGCCGCGTGAAATGAACGCGCGGCAAATGTCTCGAATTCGAGAATCCCGAAACAACGCGCGTGGTTATTTGGGAGGTCAGAAAATCCCGAAACAACGCCGCCGCGCGTTCATTCGGGATTGGAGAGATGAAGCGACCGGTCTCGAAACCGCCTGAAAATTATCGAATTTTTGGAAACATTGATGAATGATGTGTCATCTTTTGTGACGTCTCACAATCACAATTGTGTCATTATCGATCGATACCGATCAGCGACATGTCCCTTGTTTGTTACATCGGATCAGGTCGCCATACATTGGCTTCCCTGATTCCCGGCAAGGAGAAAGTGTTCACCCTGGACTTCGACTCTCTGGAGTATTATCACGAGAACGGTGATGACTACTTTGACAGTGCGAGAAAAAAGATGTTGATCTCGAACAAGCTGATCTCGAACATTCCTATCTGGAAGAACGTGTTCGGAGACAGCCTTCCTACTTGCATGGCTAAGGTTCAGTGGATGTGTCACCTCCGCGACAACATGCCCACTTCGAATCGTGAAATCGTCGAGGAAACCTGGCGTGGACAGGTTCTGCAACTACCATTTAATTTTTTTTTCGAAATAAGTTTTGTATTAGGTCTGCTCGCTCAGTGCGATTCTGGACGAAGATGAGAACGGTCACATGCACGGATCGATGATGATGGAGCAGGACGATTTGGACGAGATTATTCACGACTACCACATTTATACTGCCCCTCATTACTCTATCACCGAACCTATGAAGTATTCTTTGATTCACTCGGCCCTGGCCTATGAGAGCATTGTTCAGCCTTATCTCCCTGTCCTTCAGCTCGGTTGCGAACTGCTTAACACTATTATTCCCAAGTGTTGCGGAATGCACGAGGCATTCGGTGGATGATTTCATTACTTCAATTACTTCACATATTTATCACACATTATGTAAATATTATAACAAACAATATAAATACACGTATAACAATGTATCTTTTTCGTCTCGTAGTAATTTACTGACTGAGGAGAATAATGTTATTAATCTTCCTTGTCTGAAGGCCATTCTTTCTCGGATCAGCTAAGCACCACGAAATTTTGCTGAAGTAGCGTTCGATAGCACTCGAGGAGGAAGGAACCGCGAATACCCTCCTCGATAACATGGAAAGCATAGGAAACTGTTTTTTGTGTAACAGCCACCAGTCCAACGTAGCCTTCGACGAGTCGTGTATGGATATTTCGCAACCTTCTTTCATCATTGCGTAAGTGGATAGTTCGATCTGTGTTGTGAACGTTATGAATGTGAAAATGGTAAACTAAGTACTTCAATTGCCTTTTCCCTTGACTCCCAATCATTCTGAGTCTTGTTTGAATAACTTGTTTCATGATGCAGTTCTTCAGCTGCATGCAGTAACTCTGAATAATAAGTTGAATAGGTTTCTTCAAAAACTGCAATATTACCGGCCATAAGAGATTTCTTTCTATTTTTCTTCACTGGTTCATTTGACACTGCTTTGTTCATATTACCATCATTCATACTACCGTCATTCGAAAACAGCCCAATACCATTCATGAACATATCTAAATTAGATATGTTATCTTATGTATATATTATATTATCTCTTCCCACCTTTGAGTAGATATAAGACAGCCGTCTTTCCGTCTTTTTCGTTCAGGTTTTGAAGCACACTTTTGCCTGGCGAAGTTCGTAGGTCCAATAGAAGGCATGCTTCCATCAGCATATTGGATTCCGGCAGCCGTTTTTCCAGAGCAGAGATAGCAATATCGAATATAGCATTCATAGTAGGCATGCTAAATTACGTTTTCATTAAAGTTCATATAATGTGTACATACACTTTTTTCCACTTCTGTAGAAGTGTTAGCAGATAGTATGTCTGTATCGAAGAATCCGATATCAAAGAACTATCACTGCTCGTCTACAAATGAATGCAATTAAAAAACAGAACAGTATACAAAAGTACCTTCTGTATAGATTTCGAGAACTCGTTCAAAACAAGAGAGAGACAACGCATTTTCTCCCAGTCGATATGGCTAGTTTCGCCTACTTCTTCGCCATCATCACTCTCAGCATCACTGATGTCACTGATGTCACTGTCCGGATCGTCCTCATAGTTCGTATCTTCTTCTGCATCTTGATCATAGTTTATAAAACCCATGGCATCCAGAACAGGTGCTTGTTCGAGAAAACGATCTAGCATCTTAGCTGCACCACCCCATCTGGACGGGGAATACATCAGCAGCGCGCGAGACGGTATGTTCAATTCAAGTTGTTTCCTTTAATTGAACATGTTTATAAAAATAATATTAAACAATTGTTTGATAACCTTTTGTAGGATTCCGTTTTAATAGGCGACAGACGAATACTGTTGATGATTTTATAAATATAGCTTATCTCAGATTTACAACTCTTGAGTAATTCGCCACAACAGTTATGCAGAGCATGAGAGGTGCATTTATTCCTGCAATACTTAGACATGAAAATTAATTCTTGAATGAGTATGCCTACCATTCCAAATTCAATCTTTTTGATAAAGCTCCGTTCACCCTAGCTCCGTCGGCTGCGTGCGCAACTATGTTTTCGATTGTGATGTTCCAATCGGAGAGCATTGATTTGATGACAGTATCATAGTTTTCTGCACTATGTTTCGATTCCATTTCTGTGATGCCCAGAAACACTGTAATTTTCTGAAACGACTCATCCACGTAATGCGCAGCGATTCTTAAAAAAAATATTAGAATTATACATGTTACATTTTCAAGACGCATACCCGAGTGCCGATCTAGTTCCATTCTTTATTGTTGACCAACCGTCAGTAACCAAACAGACATTCTAAAAGATACTTATAGAGCATCTCAAATCAATTATATAACCTGTGACTTGAGGCTATTTTCAATGTGTTCTTTCTTGGATCTCGATGCTGATTCTAGCAGCTTTTCAGCCTTGTGCAGAGACGGAAGAGAAGATAGGGATCGAGCGCGTTGAATTGTAGATGAAAACTTTTTGGATGTGTAAACTGTCCGAGGAACACCCATACACTCCATGTTAACAACAAATTCCTTCTCAAGCTGTTCATGATTGATTTCTTTTGCATGTTGCCTTTTCAACGATTTAGAGAGTTTCTTGCTGTATGGCTCTGGATCAACTACGTTGCCGTCGTTGATTAGAGACATCAACTGTTGTAATTCCTAACAATAGCAATGATTGAATATGAGCGATATTTCTTCGATATCGATCTATCGATATCGATATCCGCGGAAATCAATCGATATCCACGGAAATCAATCGATATCCATAGATAACTCGAGATATATCTCTATCCATAAATGCACCTTTATGTGACGATTGAAGAGATGTCGACGAAGACCCGATGTATTCGAACCATGTGTGGATATTATCTTCGTACACAAAGTGCACGTGGAAGAATCAGCAGCAATATCATCAACATAATACTTCTCGCGAAGAGCACGGATAGAAATTTGATTCACATGTGACAATGGGACCAACAAAGGTGGCATTCTAAAGAGACGAGTAATGGTAAGAATGGCATAAAACTTACGAAATGAGGATGAAAAGGATGAGGGCGTGCATGAACGGCGCGCGTCTCGAAATGACGCCCAGTCCCGTTTGAACGCTTTCTCATGTCTCGAAATCGGCACGGCGTGATATCACGCTTTGCACGTCAGAAATCCCGAAACAACGCGCGCCGGTCAGCGCGCTTGGCATGGGCGTGCAATCACGCCGCTCATTTCTCGAATTCGAGAATCCCGAATCAACGCGCCGCGTTGTCTCGTCTCGAAATGACGACACGCGTGATCGCGCGTTGCGCCGTGACCAGGCACTATCTATGATTCCTCTTTTTCTGTTGCAATGACACCGTTGTGTGGTCATTTCAATGAAAGTACTGGTCGGAAACAGTAGTGGTAAACTGTGCTTATCAATTGATCTGAGTGATGGTATCACATTCTCGCGTTCTCGCATTCTCGCTTCACATTCATGCTGACAACTGTGGCGGGTGACGAGCTAATAGGCTCTACGCTGGCTAGAGTTTGCTCGGTGAGATAATTTAGTTAGGAGTTTCTTTCACATACATTCGCACGTTTGCGTAAGTACGTTCCATTTTCTGTTGTAAATGTGTGCAATTTTCGAAACATCACCCTCTCGATGTAGTCCTTTTATGGTTCCCAGGCATTTCCTGTGCAGACAGTGTTAGAGCTCCCCTTTTGTCTCAAAGGTGGCTCGGATGTCTGCATAAATCCAATTAGTCATCCGCGATCGCCACACCAGTGTCTACTCTCCCTCCTCCCTTTCTCTAGGCTCCGCGAATTATCAATGTTGTACACAAGCCCCTTGGCCACGCCCCTAGTTGGGGGAGAGAGCGCGCAGGGCGAAAAAACGTCTCTCCCTCTTGCTGAAACACCAGCCTAGTGCTAGTGCTTCGATCGAGTATTCTATTCCCCTTCCTCTACAATTCAAAATCATGAGCGACCCGGGCCACAGACACTCTCTGCCACTGGCCCAGCTACTCCCCGAGCTGTCGCATAGAAAAGCGCTCCTCTTGAGGAAAACCGCTTCCGCCATTCACTTTAAGCAGGTCCTGAAGTCATAAAACAGGAATAGAAGATATTATCGTGATTTATTAATTGATTTATCGATTTATCGATCGATTTTGCAGTTGTCGAAGAGCCGTCAGCACAGCGACTGCGGTCGGGGCGACGACATGAGCTTCTCCGAGATGAGCCGCAGCAGGGATAACTCGCAGAGGTTTTTTTTTAATATAACTTTTTATTTATTACTTACAAGTTATAATTTTGATATATTGTTAACAATTGTTTTATCTGTCTTTCTCGGTATGGTTTCTTGCCGTTCTGACATCATTGAAAGCCTGTTGTTTGCAATTTGCAGTATTCGCGGGGCTATTGTGTTGGCTGTTTCTGATGAACAGTGTTTTCTTCATTAGGTGATTAGGCGATGGATTAGCTAGATATGCGTGGGAGGTATATATCATACATAGTTTGCACTCTAGCAAAACATATTCAAACAATGCACCGAGCGTAGCGCCAACTCGCCCACTTCCCACCCCAAGTTACATGCAAACATGCATTACAAAACACGGCGCCTATTCCCTCCGGTCGGGGTTTTTAGTGTTTTCGCGTTCTGCCTTCCGGTCGAGCGAGTAATTCGCACAGAAACAAAGAAACCGCGTACTCTACACATACACCCCCGCATCGTCGAGCCTTCGCGCCCGCTTCCCCTATGCCCCTATTGTTGACATTGTGCAACATTTATGAGCGTATCCGAGTATCACACGCAGTTGCCAGCTTTCTCGGCAGAGCAAACTTCACCCCCGCATTCAGACGAATCTGTTTTTTTGAGACACGAAAAGATTGAAATAGTTGGCGGGGATGGCTAGCCAGCTACAATTTGATGTTTTCACCATTCTAGTCTCTCTCTAGCGCTCTAGCCTTCAGATCAGATGTATAAGAAGAAAAGAAGTTGGATTACTATCGCCGTGTAAAGCCTATTTGTCACCATGCTTGCAACAACTGTGCAAACCATATACAAATTGCCAACGCTTGCAAAAATGACTAATACCATAATCATAATAAACTATTAGGAACTATAATAAATTTATATGTTATGTAACCGTTTCCAGGGACCTGTCTCACCTGGATGAGCCGAGTTGCTCGGAGCTGCCGATCGACGATGGGGGCACCAGGAGAGCAAGGTCCACCACGTCTACCAGGATCAGCATATTCTTCGGAAAGGTACTGTCTTTCTGTCACTCTGTCATTTTGACACTCAACGATTCAACATTCTGATTCTGACGTTCACTATCATTCATCGTTCAGCACTTTTCACCCATAATTTTTTCACCTCCACGCGAATTTCCCATTATAGAGTCTGTGCAAAGCATGGTTGCACGCTATATACATATTGTACGTGTGCATCGGAGGGTTCACTTCGAGAATAAATCACTTCCTCTTCAATAGCTCGATGATTATATGGTTTTTATGGAATTCTCCGACTTTCTCCGACTATAATTACCGCCACATTCACATGCGAATCTTCACACAAAACTCTGATTTTCGTACTTTTACTCGGTATCAACACCCGGGAAGAAGCTATAAAAGTAACGATGTCTAAGGGTTATCTATCTGTTTTGCGTTTTGTAAATAGTGGAGGTGTTTGATATGGGTGAATCATCAGTGATATAACTTTGAAAATAGCTGTGTGAATAACATTCCCAATATGCAATATATGTGATTCAGTGTTTTAATGCGAATGAGGGACTGGGTCAGATCGCAATATGCGAATTAGTCATAATTTGAATATGCTAATTTTCAGGAGAAGCAGGAGATGCTGTCCCGGCTGAATCAGATGAAAGATATGCAGAGACAGAACAGTGTCATTCCCATTCTGGAGTTGGAGGAGCACTGGACACAGATCGTACACGGACACCAGGTGAACAAAATCTCTCTCTCTCTCTCTCTCTCTCTCTCTACATCTCTCTTTCTCTCTTCATTTCTCTCTCTCTCTCTCCATCTCTCTCTCTCTCTCTCTCTCTCTCTCTCTTTCTCCCCCCCCCCTCTCCATCTCTCTATATTTATGAATAAGCTTTCTCCACGTCAGTATAAAATAAGTGTAATTTACAAGTGCCGTTTACATTTATATATACAATACATTTATACATAGAATAAATGTCATTTATCTTTGAACTCTCGATCTCTGCTTTTACTCAACAATAGCGAGATTAACTGATAAACATGTTGATTCCAGGATCTATCAAAGCGGGCGAAGGAGCAGCAAGAAGCTATATGGGAGATCGTGACGACGGAGCAGCGATACATCTATGTGAGTCTCTCTCTCTCTCTCTCTCTCTCTCTCCCTTCCTCCCTTTCTCTTCATTTCCCCTCCCTCTTCACTGTAAAGGATCACAAAACAAAAAGTGCTACGTGCTACATGATCGATATGAGAATGAGAGCGGTGCTAATTGTCGCGACTAGTAGGACTGGGCGTGGCGAAAAACGGCGTGACTCGCGGGAAAAGTGTGTGTGAAAGGCACTTGATGATGCCAATCTGTGAATAGCGAAAGGGCGAGAGAGCGGCTACAAAGAGCGCGCAGAGTCTAACCAGTACACAGGGAAGTAGTCTCAAGAAAGTAATTATGCTTATTTGCGTAGAGAAAAAATTCTCATTTATCAGAGAATTCATTAACGTATGAGAAAGAAAGTGTATTAATCAGAAAAAATAATCGAGAATCTTAATCGAGACAGAGACCGGAAGTAATAACGATTAACTTGCTAAAACGTAATCTCTTGAGTCGAGGAGCCACCTTTACCTCTACCTTATTTCAGTTGCTGAAGAACATGCGCGACCTGGCGGCGTACCTGACGGAGCTGCAGAAGCAGGCCTACCTGAAGGAGATCAACGCGAGAAGGGTGTTTCTCAACTACCCCGACCTATTCAAGTACAATATGGTGTTCTGGCAGAGGAGCATCTACCCCATGCTCGAGAACTCCCGGTGAGCGTCGCTTCGAATATTTTGCATTCGAACACGTTTTTGAGTCCGCTTTGCGTCTGTAATGGCGTTAGTTAGATAGAGAATAGCCTATAAGCTATAATGGAAGTATCTGAGAGTATGGTAACGCTGAGTAATAATATATCCACAGATCATAGACGACTGTGATAGCCGAGAACACGCGGCAATTATCCTCCTCTACATACTACATTATCTTTTTTCACTCAACTGTGTACTCTGTGTTTTGTGAAGCGGGATTTCTTCCCACCAGAGCAGAGTGTCGGTTTCCAATAGATACGTGGGAAAGTTGGGAATGTAGGGACGAAAGGTTGCCGGATTCGAAACGCACAGGAATTTGAAGGAAACTTATATTTGCAGGGAACGAGGCGTGCCGCTTGACCCATCGTTCATGTGGCCCGGGTTCGAGGATATCTCCGAGTGGAGCAAGGTGAGAGCGTCTCTCTCTCTCTCTCTCTCTCTCTCTCATTACCTCTCCCTCTTTCAGTGCTACTTCCACTTCAACGTCAGCCACGATGACAGCCTCGCGTACGTGCATAAGCGCACGCGGGAGAACGAGATGTTCCGCGAATTCGTCACGGTACGTGTTTTCCCGCCAAAAAATATTAGGCACAGCCGGAGCGCGGCGGACCAGAGAAAAAGTGACTATAGCTAATCCTGTGGGTGCTTAGCATGTCTCTCTCAACAGTTTTTCTTTCCGCCCTCGCACTTTGAAATAGGAAACAGAGCGACTTGATGTGTGGGGGAATAGACGAGAGACGGCGAATAGAAAAGAGTGAATACGCGTTCTTTGCGAGACGTCCCATAGGGAAGTCGTTTCGGCCGGGAGCGGGGAAATCACATCGAGCTTTGATGCCTGACCAGACACTCTCTAGATAGGCCGCCGGGATAAGCTCATCCATAGAAGAGTAGCCTGCGGGACCGGAAGAGCGTAGTCTTAGTGACCGTATGAGTAACTTATGAACATATGAGTAAGAGGAAGAGGGAAAGGAGAGAGAGAAAAGAGAGAGAGAGAAAGGAGAGAGTTAGAAAGGAGAAAAGGGGAAGAGAGAAAGAGAGAGAGAGAGAGAGAGAGAGAGAGAGAGAGAGAAAGAGAGAGAGAGAGAGATGGTCCTCTTTGCAGTGGGCCGAGCAGCAAGACACGATGCGTCGTCAGAAGCTCACCGACACGCTCAGCAGTCCCATGCAGCGGCTCACTCGCTACCACCTGCTGTTGAAGGTGAGTGTGACAGTTGACAGTGACAGGGACAGAAAGTGACAGTGACAGAACAACAGATGACAGTGTGACAATTGACATTTAGGCGGTGCTCAAGAGCGCGGTGGACAACGACGAGAAGCTGCTGCTTCAAGCGATGATCGACCGGGCAGAGGCGGCCACGCAGCAGCTCAACTTTGAGGTAGAGAGAGGAGAGAGAGAGAGAGAGAGAGAGAGAGAGAGAGACTATGACGTCACTTCCAGCTGAACAACAACGACCTGCGAATCAAGCTGTCGGACATCATGAAGTCGATCGAGAGCTACGACTGCATCGACAACGAGGAGTTCGACAAGGTATGGGGGAAGTGATGGGGGATAAAAGAAGTTATAGTGGCATGTGTTCACATCTTGACTCTCATGGACACGAACACTTAGACACATGTCTTGTGTCAAGGCATCCAGGCTGGGTAGCGGTAGTGGTGGCATGTTTGTATGGATGTCCGTCTCACACTTGCTGAGTGAGTGTGGTGAGAGACCGGCACATCGTGGTTACTGGTTTTTGAAGTTGTGTCCGCAAATATCTTTTCATCACACAGATGTACGTGTATAGTGTAGTGTAGTGAGTGGCGCATGTCTCGAATCTCGAAATTTGATGCGCTCGCTTCATGCAGCATGCAGTCCAGCCCTAATACATACTTCCGCATCCACCACACTGCCTCAAATTGCGAACTCGTATATATTGAATACTCTAGCAGAGCAATAAGGACATTCAAAAGACGACACTCGAGAGTATCACGTGGAATCGTGTACACCGAGTTCTGACATCCTTTACACAGAGGGTTTCACAATAAGTCGTGAGCTGGCGATAAAAAGTCAGAGAGTAACAAAAGCAAAACAAGTGATTGAGAGTCAGATTGTTGGTACTATCTGACATATCTCTACCTCCCCTTGCAGCTGTTCCCCTCTCGCCGCTGCGTGCTGAACCTGGTCGCCCCGATGCCGATGCTGGGCGGACCGCCCAAGTTCCGACGAGTCTTCACCCGAGGCGAGCTCAAGGTGCGCGAGGGACGCGCCGGACCCAAGGTGAGCCAGTCTGACTTGTCCGACTATCTGTGAATCTGACTACATGTTACATGTAAAGTTTTCTGTATATAAAATGTACTACAAAGTTACTGTATTCTTACCGTACTAGTCCAGACGGAAATGTACTAGTTTACACTATCGCTACCGTACCCCTATCGTACCCTTTCAGACGGAGATGCACTGTATCGTGCTGACGGACATGTTCTTGATGTGTCGCGCGCCGAACCGGAAGACGGACAAGATGCGCGTCGCGCGCCCGCCCATCCACGTGTCCAACCTCGTCTACCATCCGTTCCCAGATGCATGTGGGTTACTGGGGGGATACTGTAGCTAAGGAATACTGTAGTCTCACTTCCCCGATGCATGTGGGTTATTGTAATTAGGGTATACTGTGCATTTCTACTCTGCGAAAAAGTACTGTGAGATAGTAGTTTCTTCCGTGGGGATGGAATGAGCACTACTGTATTGATTGATATCAACACATTATTATATCATATTATATACCTTTCCAGCCGGCTTCTACCTGCTCGCGATGAACGAGTTCGACGTGCCCTCGGCCCTGTTCATGATGCACACCAACGGACTCGAGGAGACCAGGAGGTACGGTAGTTCGGGATGTACGGCTACTTTCAAACACTACTGTGAAGGGTTACTGTATTCTGGAATTCAGATGGCTGGAGATGTTGGCGATGGCGACGGAGGAGTTTAGTCGGATGCAGAGGGCCGGGATGCGGACAGACTTCGACACACCCACGGACGATCCGAGGAGAGGGTGAGTGGAGAGAGAGAGAGAGGGGGGGGAGAGAGACAGAGAGACGGAGAAAGATATATGACGTCACTCCTTCAGCCCGTTCGACTCGCCCTCGCACTCGTTCGTCGCTCATCGCAAGAGCAGCAGCATGGACTCGCAGGTCGTCGCCGCCCACGCGCACCTACAACGTTAGTATTGATTTATCGATTTATCGCGTATCGATTATCGATTTATCGATTATCGATTTTATATTCGTCATTTAGACATGCGCAAAAACACGGTGTGCTCGACGGAGCAGCTGGACCGGCAGCCAGAGTCGCCGAACAGACTGCCACCGAGGCATAAGGTAGGGAGAGAGGAGGGAGAGAGAGAGAGAGAGAGAAAAGGAGAAAACAATCTCTTCAGCTCTCGGTCGCCTCGTGCCACGCGGCTCCGATCGGCCAGTCGCGGTCTTCGATAGACCTTCATCTGGCAGTAGAGGGCATGCAGATGGGGCCGACCAGGAGCACCAGCCAGCAGAGTCCGGGTCAGTCCCTCTCTCTCTCTCTCTCTCTCTCTCTCTCTCTCTCTTTCTCTCTCATCCACCAATCCCTTCATGCGGTAGTGGTATGCCTTGTTTCAGTGTGCGAACAGCACGCGCCGCGCTCTCGCAGCAACTCGCCCGACCTGCCGCGCAAGAGCTCCCGCTCCCCGTCTCCCCAGCCGGCGAGTGCGCGGGGTCTGGTGCGGACAGAGACGGAGAGAAGCACCGGCAGCGGGGTGGGGACGAGTGGAACGCCCAGGTGAGAAAGAGAGAGAGAGAGAAACGGAAGAAGGGAGATTGACGGAGATGTTCACAGTTCATACGTACTCTGGGAGCAGTTGAAACAAATTCAACAGCGAGTGAGAGAAATTGATAGAAAAAAAGACTGATAGAAAATAGACATACAGAGACAGCCAGAAATGTGGATACATATATAGAGAAAGGGATAGAGGGAAGAGAGAGAGAGAGAGAGATGGAGAGAGAGGAGGGGAGACAAACAGATAAGGGAACCCCTTGCAGGTCGGTCTCTCCGGTGGCCACCCCGGACGAGCACCAGCGTGACTCCCCGCAGCTGCTCGTCACCTCCATCGACGACGACGACCAGCAACAGCCCCACTCGGGCAGGAGATTCGAGAAGAGGTGTGTTATGTGTACATTGCATCCAGTCGGACTATTTTATTCATTTACGCGAATTATTATTATTAATATTATTGATATTTGTTCTCGAATGGTGACATATTGACGCTGATAGCGAAACATTGTTTTAACTTTGATTATCATGGCATTTTGTGAATGGTACTGGAGAATTTCCACTTATTGTCTTTCATTTGATCGACACACAACTTGTGTGATTTGTGAAACGTACACGAGTAGATAGTTTGTGTTGGTTACATTTAGCGCGGAAAGTACGATAAACAAAACTGTTTTTTTACCTGTCAAACTCAAAAGAGTCAAAAGAGCTAGCAATCGATAAAATAAAAATCACATATCTCTCCAGATACCACACGGCGGACGGGATCCTAGAAACTATTATCCGATTTGAACCACACACGCATGAATTCGGATAATAATAAAAGCCCAATCAATATAAATAGAGATAGCAATCAAATGTCCCTAAATGTTGAATCCCTAAATGTTGAATTGATATCAATCAATCACGATCTCTTCATGAGAATGTCAATATTTTCTTCGAACCGTACGAAATCAGTGAAACAAATAACACATCCTATAAAGTTATCTTTCTCAGGTACCACACGGCGGACGGGATCGACGTGTTGAAGCCGAAGTCGGCGGGGATGCCTACTGGGATACTGAAGAGGTTCTCGTGGAATGTGTCCTCCGCCATGGGCAGCAGCCGCAAGATCAACCGGCTGATGGAACAGCAGGTGGGTAACGATCTCTCTCTCTCTCTCTCCCTCTCTCTCCATGTCTCCCTCTCTCCTCTTCTCTCTCTCCCTCTCTCCTCTCTCTCTCTCTCTCACCCCCTCAATCTGCAGCACTCCCGCCGCCACAGCCAGTCGTCCACGGTGGCGTCGTCGGAGTCGTTCGGATCGAGCACGTCCGGCATCTCCTCGGCGTCATCTCATGTTGAGCCCCATCACGATGAGGTGAGAAAGAACTATCGATAGTCAATGAGAACTCAAGAAATACATAATGAAGTATAACTTACAGATACAGTGTATAGTGAATAGAATAATAGTCCGTTGCAGATGTCGAAGACGCACATCTCTACCATCTGCGTGAACGAGCAGGGCGAGGATGAGGCGAGCACACTGAGTCTGTCACTCGACTCGCCAGGAGAGCAGAAGGTAGAGAGAGAGAGAGAAAGAGAGAGAGAGAGAGGGAGAGAGAGAGAGAGAGAGAGAGAGAAAGAGAGAGAGAGAGAGAGAGGGAGAGAGAGAAAGAGAGAGAGAGAGAGAGAGAGAGAGAGAGGATGAGGACCGATTCTGCAGACGGCCACTCCCTCCCCTCCGGCGCCGGCTCTTCCCGAAGTCCCTCCTCCCCCGCAGACCGCCTTGGACTCCCCGCCCCCGGAGGACAACAACAACAAGGGCCACCACGACCTGCTCAAGTTCATCATGGACAACCACCTCGAATCATCGTGAGCACTCTTAACATAACACTGTCAACATCCACATGTCAATGTTCCGTTTTGACAAGTGAACACTGTTCCGTTGCGTCGTTTTTTTGTCATACAAGTCGCACGCTTATATAACCGAGAGAGTAACACTAACATGGCTAACAGCGAGTGTTTCAGCGACGTGTGAGTGACTGCTTCGACTACCACCACTCACTCTCTCTCTCTCTCACCTGCTGCCTCTCTCTAGCACTCTTGCTACTCTCACCCACCCTCACACTCTCTCGCCATTCTCAGTGCATTTGATATACGACACACACACCACAGAACCCGCCAAAATCGAGCCGATACAGTATTCCCCTAACTTACAGCTACTATGTTGCAGTGTTATCTATGATTTCGTGATTGTGTGTATGCGTGCAATTCTCTACTACTCTTGTTGTGTGACCCTCCCATTGTGATACAGAAGATTATTGGTTGGTAAATGCATTTGTTGTGTCTCGCAAATAACGATGATGATACGTCACGTTTTTATATCGCACACATTGTCGCGGAGTTCCTAGAGATGTTCTATTCACGAATTGTATACGATATATGTGCATAATATACAATAAAATATTAATAATTTGAGGAGTGTTGGTGCATTGTTCAGACAGATGATGACTACCACTTACCCAACCCTTCTCCCTTTTATTACAAACAACACTGTCTGAAATATACTTATTTATTCATAAAACCAAATAAACAATAACATTTCGATAACAATCGATATAGACAACACGAACCATAATCGGTGCAAAGATCAGTGATAACGAAGAGATACTGTAATAACTAACGAAAACTGTTACTGTGAACGTGCATGCATAGTTACTGATAATGAGATATACATGAATAATAGTCTAAGAGTACTCAGAAGGTAAAGGTAGGCAGGCCAGAAGGTGAGTACTCTAGAAGGTAGTGGCGGTGCGGGAGCGGGGGCAGTAGTTGTTGACGTGCGCGTTCGATCCGGTCGCCCCGCACACTCCACACACCCTGGCAGCCAGGCGGGGACACGTCACTCGGCCGTTCCTGTAACGATCCGTTTCCCTGTTTCTTATGATCCGTCCACCACTACTTTCCTAGTTATTTACTAACCACTTCTTGCTCTGTGATACCACCTCAACCATCATTCCCACGTTTTCTGCAATGACCAAGTTTCCATCAATCTCAATCAGTTATCGACCCTCGCCAAAAGCGAATACGCTTCAGAGAAAGTAGGAATCGCGGGAAAGTAATACATGTCAATGGGCGGCGGTTAGTTGGTCGATCATAAACAAAAAAACCAGTATTCACTTGTCATCGTTCTAATTTGGGTGCACCATACATCACCAGTGCTCACCTGTCCGTGGCGTTGTGGGTGCTCCATATTCCGGTGTCACTCGGGGTGGGCAGGGGCTGTCCGTGCATCTGACGGGTGCGGCATACAAAGGCCAGACAGTGGTCGCAGTGCGTCGGGATGGGCAGCAGGTCGCACAGCAACTGGAACAAAGTGACTTTTAGAATCATGTTTCAGTTCATCGTGGGTGAATCCTACCGTACACAGATAGTTACAGACAAGTGGCCTTCTAGGATTACGAGATCATAAGTCTCATATCCCACCTTGCTGAGCTGGTAGTGGAACACCGCCTCCTCATCGCCCAGCTCCGATCCACTCGCACTCTCCGCCCGCGAGCGCTCAGACTCGTAGCCCGATGCCGGACTGCGCACGTGCGGAGGAGACAGCTCGGAGGTCCTAGAATCAATCAATATCAATCGATAATCCGTATATTTTCTCACCTGAGACTGAGCATCTGCTTGGGCAGGGGGTGCGGGAAGGGCGGTCGGGTGCGGGTGTGGCGGAAGGGCACAGCGTCGACTGGCGACTGCGGAGGAGCGGTGGGAGGGCCGTCGCACCTGGAACAATTGAAATATATAGTAAATCACAAAAACTCAAGAACGGCAGCGTACACCCATACTCCCATACGCATACAGTGCAATTTGAAACAGCTTCAGATTTATAACAGGTCTAGAACAGATTTAGATTCTTCATTTCTCCCCCTCTCACCTCTCCCGAGGCTTCAGCTCTAGCAGGGTGAGTCCCGGCGGGCGCTCGCGGGTGCGCAGTGGTAGGAGGGATTTGTACGGAGCCGGATCGGCAGAGGACGAGGAAGAGGGAAGAGTGATCCTGCCGCCGCGGTGATTCGGCTAAAGGGATTGCTGTAGGTACAATAGTACGGTAGGTGCTACGGTAGGTTGCTAAGAGTACGGTACTCACCACCATGTTGTTGTAGTCCTGGGGGTAGTTGACGCCGATGAATGGCTCACGGAACATGCCGTTCATAGTGTATTGGATAGGGTATCGATCGACCACCGGCCAGCAGTCGACTCATCACCGGGACTGAACCGCCAAAAACACCCTCGATTTCGGCCTGGGAATTCGGTGGGCGTGGCCAGTGCGGCAGACAGGACAGAGAAAACGAGAGAGCGCGGCGGGCGGAGAGTGCGCGGGAATCAGAGCGCTCACTGCGCGCGGGAAAAGGGTAGATCGGTAGATCGGTCATTCAAACCCTGGGAATTCGGTGGGCGTGGCCTATGCGGGGAGAAGGCGAGAGGGTCGAGAGAGTGTTGCGAGCGGGGAGAGGCTTCTCTGCCCGGTAGACACGATTCGAATTTGCCGCGATCAATGCATATCCTTCACTATATGGAGAGGATTGAAAAGTTGGGATGACCAGGGATAACTGGTTTACAGTTACGGGCAAAGTCAATCGGTAACCCACACACATCTGGTAACAGTTACCAGCTGATACGTTTCAAGTAAGACTCAATCGGTAACCCACACACATCTGGTAACAGTTACCAGCTGATACGTTTCAAGTAAGACTCAATTGTATCCAGACAATGTGCAATGCAATGAGACCGTTGTTGTCAGCTGATTAAATGTGTTATTTAATTGTATAATAGGAGTAAGTACAACGATAATCGATGTCCTCCCTGAAGTCCCGAACTAGACACGTCAGTGCGGCTTTTCTTATTACGCAACAGACAATTCCTCTCGGATCATTTGCAATCTGATCTCATCCGCGTCTTTGCAATTCTCGTCTAATTCGATCATCTTCCCATGCGCTTTGTCTCTATCTTTTTCACACCCCACATGCATTCTGCGAAATTCTCATGCTCCAACCATATTTTCGCGTCCACACTTTTTCTGGTGATCAGATCAACCATAGCCACTTGCGTCTAGATAAATCTCTCGGACTTGGTGTTATCATGTCGTTTCTTCTGCCAGCGCGCTGACCGGCGGGCGTGTGAAATCGAATCGCATAAATGAAACCGTTCATCACCGGCGGCCATTCATTCTCACTCTCCAACCAGTTCACAATTACACACACACACAGTGGCAACGGGGGAATCGGCTAGTTTTTGCTTTCCGGAGAGAGGACGGTTGCCACAATGAGAGAGAGAGATGGCTATCCAGTCCGCGCCACCGTTTAGAACCGCTTGAACCGGGGGCGATATGGCAGATAGATAGAGGGGGGCAGCCCCGCCCTCTCTGGGGGAGAAGGATAGACAGTTCTTGCAGACGACACTCAGCATGCGAGTCGCGCTGCTGGTCGCAGCTCTCGCCGCGGCTACCGTATATGCCGGGTACGGTACTTTGCTTTTTATCCGTTACTCACTGTCTCAATGACGTTCAATAAATAAACGCTATTCATCACTTTCTCATCTGGGCAGAGATCTTATCTAACTAACGGACGTTCGAAACATCATTGCAACATGGAAGATGGAAGTATTATAGCTTCACGATTTTGTATTGTTTTGTTCCAGCCGTTTCATTTGCATACGATCGTCACCAGATCACCGTGTTATTTTTATCACGAATTAGAAAATGATATAAAGTAAGTTATCATAAAATCACGATGTAACTATCCTTATCAAGTCCCTATCAATCCCCCTAACGGATTCCTAAGATGTCCCGTTTTTCCAGCCGCTTCCCTTTGGAGGAGCTGGAGCAGCAGCCGGCGGTCGACATCTTCCGCCAGCAGAGCCCCAACCCTATCGACAGGACCACTGTGATAGGTGGGGGACCTTGTTCAAGCTACTTCCGACAGCTTCCGACAAAAGCAATTTGCGTCTCGAATACGTTGTGAGCGGTCAAAAACTAAGCACTCATGCCTGTCACACGCGTACACACAGTCTCTCTCTCTCTCTCACTCTCTCTCTCTCTCTCTCTCCTCCAGATCGACAGTGATTTATAGCACAAACTGATAAGGTGA
Source organism: Rhabditoides inermis (assembly GCA_963966185.1). Classification (NCBI taxonomy): domain Eukaryota; kingdom Metazoa; phylum Nematoda; class Chromadorea; order Rhabditida; family Rhabditidae; genus Rhabditoides; species Rhabditoides inermis. Next base: position 1,821,646 of record CAWZYM010000283.1, read on the forward strand.
TAAGTTTGTGGTTTGTCCCGGAAAAAACATGGACTTCTCAGTTCCCAATCACAGAATTTTCCGGCTCCCCTGTTTGCCTCTGTTCTTTTGCACTCTTCGCACCATGCTGCGGAATTGAAAAGGTCCGATCTCGAGACGTTAAAAGCAAATCCAGTGCAGAACAAGAGTCGAATCTGGTTGTACTTTGTTAAATTCGTACACAACCCTTCAGAACACGCGTCCCGTGTGCGCCGCGCGCCGGGCGAGTCTCGGCCGCCGACGCGCGCCCCTCCTCCTGTGTCCACCATTGTGATAGACACGGTCATAGAGAAGAGCGTCGAACAGGACAGGCACATCGACAACAGCCTCGAGGTACGGGAGGGAGGGGTACGGTAGCCGTATGTAGTGTGGTACCACATCGGCAAAAGACTCGAGGTACTGGAGACAGGGGTACTGTAGTATGGTTTCACGGTGGCGACAGCGCCGAGAGACTCGAGGTGCGGTAGCGTGAAAGTTGGAGTGTGGCGCCATGATGACCACCTAGACTCTAGAGGTTCGGGAGGGAGGGTTACGGTAGTCGGTAGAGTAGAATACTGTCGCGTGGTATCACATCGACACGACCTTCGAGGTACGGGAAAGGTACTGTAGTGTGGTAACAACGTAGCGTGAATACGGTAGTCTAAACCCTTAAATAGATACCGTAGTTTACACGCTGGTGTACCGTGCTTTGAGGTGCAGAACAGCGACGAGGCGTCGCGAGTGACAGTGGTCGACGAGGTCGGAGAGGGAGTGGAGAAGGGTGGGTGGACTTGTAGACCTCAAAATACCAAGTGGCGGCTAACCTGGTGAGAGTTGCGTGCTCCTCTGGCGTCCTTTGGCTTTGTTCTTTTTTCCTGCTCCCGCTCACTAACAACTGTGCGCCTTTTTCCGTCGACTAAAGTCCGATCTACGAAAACTGCGAACGTATTCGTTCAGTGAACGAGGAGTCGTTCTTCAACCCAACCACTGTGGAGGACATCTCTGCGCTCTCTCCCACCGCCAACCTTCCCACACAGGTACGAAAAATACGTTTTATCGCAAGTTCATTCCTCTCAACTGACATCAAAGATATAATCAGCATAGGCGAGTATTAAACCCGCTAATAACGATGATGCTGCTAAAGAAGACGCGTATATCGAAACAAAACTAATTCACGTTACGAAATCAAGGCAATATGGAGTTCACACCACCACACCACCACACCACCACACCACCACACCACCACACCACCACACCACCACACCACCACACCACCACACCACCACGCCACCACACCACCACACCACCACACCACCACACCACCACACCACCACACCACCACACCACCACACCACCACACCACCACACCACCACACCACCACACCACCACACCATAACACCAGCACACGACCACAACTTAACACAACCACACTATTCTCTACGACTGATTATGTTGATGGTGTGGTAGTATGGTGGTGTGGGTTGTGTGAGTGGTGTGGTGGTGTGATGGTGTGGTGGTGTGATTTCCTATATGTGGTGTGGTGGTGTACAGGAGTGGAGGTGTGGGTTGTGTGAGTGGTATGATGGTGTGATGGTGTGATTTCCTATTCGCCCGAAATCAAACGTTTCTTTCAGGGCACTACTCTCCCCGTCGCTCTACCCACTCTCATTCCTGAGAGCGAGCTGAAGAGGCTGCGAGACGACGAGGAGGTCGGAATGAAGGCAGCCGAAATAGAGGTAGAGAGAGAAGGGGAGTGGGAGAGAGAGGGAGAGGGAGGGAGAGAGAGAGAGAGAGAGAGAGGGAGAGAGAGAGAGAGAACCCTTTCAGGCGGACTTCGAGGAGTACGACCTGTCTCAGTTCTCCGATTCTGTCACCACCACCACCCCGGCTGCCACCACTGCCAGCGTGCACGAGCCGACCACGGTGACCCGGCCGAGACAGGGGACTACTATTCATGATGAGGTGGGCATTATGTTTCTGTGGTAAAAAAAAACCTCAAGTTTTCATTCGATATCGTAGACACGATCGCGAACGTAAGAGCTTATTAGTACTTAATTAATAACATGACGGGCCGAGAGACGGCACGACGATACATGATGAGGTGATTCCTGCAGCTATGTAGCTTCTTATCGTGGATAAGTTTTCTGGACAAAATACATTGTCACCCGACCGAGTCACGGCATATTCAGAAAATGATGAGGTATCATAACCTGTTTATATAATGTTTATTGCACTCCCGGATACCCCGGACGAGTGCTTTCCAAAAATAGCCAGTGTTTGACACTGAGCGAACTCAGGTCAGAACTCTAGCCGTACCTTGAGTACTGGGAAGTAATCCGATGAAACAGACGCGCTGACTCTCTTACCCCGCCCCCGCGTGTGATTCGCGCCGGGTTTATTGTTCCAATTAGAGACTGTGCGTGCGAGAGAGTGCGCGCCATACAACAAGAGCGTAGAATTACGGGATTGAATCAAATCAAAATCGAATCAAATAAAATCCACTTTTTTGAATTCGGAATCGCTAACATGAATATGACTAGTATCAACGTCTTTAATCGGGAAATGGAGAGAGCTTTTGAGGCAGCAGTCGTTTGGGATACAGTATGCTGCGCGACTCACTCGGGGAAAGAGCGAGTCTCATCACTCATGATTGAATACAAAACAAAAAGAATACACTATATTTCAAGAACTTATTCAGGTGACCGACGCGGTGACGGTGCCGTCTTCGGATCTGGAGACACACGCGCCCCAGCCTGTGGAGGTGCTATTCGAGAAGGTACACAGAATCAGATGCTCATTTACCAGTATATATAGTCTTCTTTCCTGGTAGCAATACCCCATTACATACCATGATAACGAGTAGCAAACATGATAGAGAGGAGAGGGGCTGGCGGGGTCATCTGTTTGGGTATAGTGCCACCACATCCATAAGTCAATCAGTGACGTCATTTCAGGTGGGGCCGATCCGCCCGCCGGCTCTGGAGATCGACTCTGACACGATTGATTCGAGCGAGGGCACCACCATCACACAGCTCATGGAGGAGACGGAGGTGGGGTCGAATGGAAAACTTGAAGGAAGACTCCGACACGAAACCCCTTTATCATGTATACGATGTCGTTATCATGGTATGGATGAGGTATTGGTAAAAGGCGTTACGAATAGAGACGATACCGATGAATAAGTATCTGATTCTGTGAACGAAAACTGAAATCATTCATAAGAACCTAAGATGCTAAGATGGTCGTTGGTTTAACCCACCACTCTTCGCACGCGAGAGGTGACCCACGTCTGTAAACAAGTGCTTGAATTACTATATCCGATCGTTTCGTTTTTGTCACGTTATGCTACGGCCGCAAGTTGATGCGCGAGCAGAATAGTAGTCAAGCCAGCGCCGGTAGATGTATATGCGTTTCACAGTGACTTGAAGCATTGAATGTGGTGAAATGAGAACAATGAGCATCGGAAATAATTTTTGATTAAAAACACAGATTCACACAATTCTCATTGAAATAAAATATTGAATATGATTTGTAAACAAATGTCAGGTCACTTCACCTACTCACGCCTCCACCACAATGAACGATGGGAACGTGCCGTTGGCTGTTACGAAGGCTGCAATGGGCGAGATGGTGAGAGATGAGAGAGATAAATAAATAATTTATTGCAGAAATACTGCGTCGCACATAAAAACAAACATCGATGAAAAAGCATGAAATAAATGAAAAGCCTGAGAGAAATAGCCGCATTGTTGAGAAAATGACCGCAATGTAGTGACAACCAAGTTGAATCATCGTTATAGTGATGCCGTATAGTGGCTCCCCCGTTTTAGCGGTAGGCAAGTTGTGAATCGTCATTCTTTTATTATGCACAAGCGCATACTTGATGCGTTGAACAGTTGACATTTTCTTCATTGCGCACTCTCAAAACCGGTCGACCGGTGTCTGTTGACCGATCAGTGACGATAAGTTTATGGAAATGACATGCAAATGAGCTTGTTCGATACAGTATCCGTGAACCTAAGAATGGAAATAACTCTTTCCAAACTTCATGAAATTGCACAAAAATTTGATATGAGGTTTTTGGATGGGTTCCCTACAAATCTCGGGGAGCGGATTTTGCAAATTGTTTCTCAGAGAAGAGATAATTAATAAAATGCTAATTACATTGGAGTCATATCTTAAAATGCAGCCGATAAATCGATCGATATCAAGTACCAGTTGTCTATTGACACCTATAGGGACTTAGTTGGGACATTACTAAGATCATAGTATGATGTTGAACAGTAGTTTTCCCTATGAGAAGACACAGTTCGCTAAATAACTCCACAGTCGCTTCATGAAAACCGCTCAAACTTCGTCAGTAGGTGGTTCTTGACCCCCATTACAACTCTCGGAGAGCACATTTGTGATTTTGTTTCTCCTATTACAGAAATTTTCAACTATATATAGCAATCCTGGGAATGAGGCGCATTTGCATAATTTTCTCATCGGTCTGCGTCATTTCTTCGGCCAGAGATAATTCGCCTACCGCGAAAACGGGGGACCCACTATATGTTATCTAAAAGATCAAAGAAATGAAACAAACATTCGGACAGTTACGGTTATAACAGTAAAAACGAGGATGACTGAATGGAGAATGTCTGATTTCCGATCGAAGACACCGCCCTGCTGACCAAGGGCCCGAAGATGGCGCGTCTGGGCAACTTCCGGAAGGGTCGGCGCGGGAAGAAACGCACGATCATCTCCCACGATGTGCCCTCCAAGCACACCAATCGCCGTGTTCCCCCTCCCCCCGCCGGGGCTATCTTCATCGAGGTAGGTATGCCTGTTAGTTTTTGTCACCAATTGTTGATTGTTGTTTCATTTTTTTTCAATTCGATCAATCTTTATACATTGATAGGTGAAGAAGAAGCGCTCCGCTACCAACAGATGGAAGAGGGACACGGCTGCTGAGGTGAGTGCTCCCTTTCTCTCTCTCCCTCCTTCTCTCTCTCTCTCTCTCTCTCTCCATTCCTCTCTCTCTCTCTCTTTCTCCCAACCCCCTCTTTCCAGGTCACCGAGAACAACGAGCTGCCCGTCGCCTACGACGACGAGGTAGTGGACATCACCAAGAAGCAGGGTTCCACTGAGGTGGCCGACGTCTCAGTCCCCGAGACAGCCGAGATGCTCTCCACCACCACCACAGTCGCTGGCCCGCTCGCGCATCCACTGGACGGCACCGCCGCACTTCAGAGCCTGGTCATGGACGAAGCCACGCGGCAATTCGTGCCGATCGGCAAAGACAGGCTAGTCGCCGAGATCGAGGACCTCAAGCAGGCGATCGAGGACTACAACAACAACCCCAAGATGTTTCTTCCAGCGGGGAAGGGTGATAGTCACAGGCGGCCGGAAAAGGCCGAGCCTGTGGTGGAGCCGTTCGCTGACTATGACGGGGTGTTGGACAAGGTGGCGGAGAAGCTCACCGAGAACAAGAAGGAGATGAAAGAGCGGGAGAGGAGCGAGACGACGTCGTCCGACGCCGCCGCGACAAACGTCACCAACACCGACACGCAGACGTTCACGACGACGTCGAAGAAGACGACGACGAGGACGGTGACTCTGCCTTCTGAGGGCGCGCCTGTGCTGATGGAGACTGTGGTGGAGAGTGGAGCGCAGAGCGGCACTCCTCTGAATGCCTCTAAGCCGGAGGAGGCGCAGTTGGTGGGGACATTCACCGCCACCACCGACCTGCAGGAGTTGGAGAAGGCTATCGAGGACGTGATGAAAGAGGTGCCGCCGCCTGAAGTGGTCACTCCCACTGCGCCTGTTGCCCCCACTGTGCATTCGTTCGCGCAGGGCCCGCTCCTGCCGCGCGCTGTCTTCCAGCCGCTCATCCAAGCCCCGCCGCCCCTCGTACAGGCTCCCCCGCAGCAGACATTCCAGGTTCCTCAGCAAGGATTCGCCCCGCCTCAATTCAAGCCTGCGCCTCTTCCGCAGCAGTTCTTCCAGCAGCAGTTCATGCAGCGGCCGCAGTTCGCGCCGCCCCCGCAGGCTCCGCGCCCGGTGTTTCAACAACAACAACAACAGTTCCAACAACAACAGCGGCAGCAGTTTACTGTGTTTCAGCAGGCCCCTCCTCCTCCTCCTCCTGCTCGATTCTTGCCGCAACTCCAGCCGGCTCCTCAGGCACCTCAGCAATTCTGGCATCAACCTCAACCTCAGACCCAGCCACTTCCGCAACTAGTTCAGCAGCAGCAGCAGCGACCCCTCTTCCAGCAACCCCAACAACCCTTGCAGCAGGCTCCTCTCCAGCAAGCCCTGCCCACTCAAGCCCCGCCCACTAAAACGCAGCCGCTCGACGGCGCCAGCGACTTCCAGAAGGTCGACAAGCCCTCTCTACCCATCAAGAAGAAGTCGATCGCCGCTCGTCCAGAAGACCTGCTCGTCGAAGATCCCTCCCATAGGGTGATCCTCGAGACTGCCGAGCAGATCCGCAAGCTCTACAAGTCGACGGAGCCGCGGAAGTTCAGCGTGTTCTCGAGCAGCAAGCAGAACTTCGTCATCCTGCCGAACGGGAAGATCATGGTGGTGTCGGAGGACTTCCACTCGGCGAGGGGCTACGACCCGGAAAAGGAGAAGGCGCTGGGCAGTGGGAGGAGCAAGAAGATGCTGCCCGAAGTGCCCGAGACCAAGCTGCACGATGGGGGAATGAAGGAGAAAGGAAAGAAGGCTGGAGGGGAGAAGAAGACGCTGAGCGGCGAGACCGAGTGAGCAGCGTGCAGTGTGAACTACTGGTGTTGGTGCCGGTCTAATGCGTGTGTCAATTTCAGAGCCTTACTAAACAATTTTTATGGGTTGGGGGTTGGGGGCTGGTGGTGTTATATGTTTTATGCTATTTTGTGAAATGTGGTTAGTCTCTTCGAAACTATGGCTTCTATATACAGGAGTTTCGAAAAGGCTGACCGCAGTTTGGTTTTTACAATCGATTTTTTTAGTCCGGTGACGACTCCGGTTCCTTTTTCTATCACGCGCGCGCCTCTGATGTCGATTCTGAATCTGCAGGTGAGAGGGGGGGACACGAAAAAATGCAACTGAATTAGCTCGTTGATTTACAGCAATTGTTTGAAAAACGTATCGAGATTTCGCGGTTTTCACATCGTAAAGAAAAGATTCTGGGTGAACAATGCCTTCCAGTTATCTGCATAGCACTTGTTGGAAACATGTTGTCTTGCGGAATGTAAATGGTAAATCATCATTTCATAAACATAAAAGACGTTCATGATAAGTAAGTACGGTATCAAGCCACCTCCGCAGCGGTTATCAGAAACATTTTTTTTTATTAAAAAAAAAAGTTTTCCGTCGAGTACATCTTGAAAAGGTTCAGATCATAGCACACGACTCTCTTGCTCTTCCAGCCATCTCCTCCAATATTTTCCGGAAAAATATAGCACATACGACTTTCTTCTCTTCCGCAGAGTCGTGAATGGCTTTATCTTACTTTTACGTCTTTCTTCCAGCCACCCCCTCTCCCTCCTCCCCAGCAGGGCGACCGCGTCGTCGAGGCCAGCTCCAGTCTGGAGACGATCATGCGACAGATGCCGAGTAGGTGGACTCTCTCTCTCTCTCTCTCTCTCTCTCTCTCTCTCTGTCTGACTCTCTCTCTGTCTGTCTCTCTCTGTCTTTCTCTCTCTCCCTCTTCCTCTCTCTCTCTCTCTCTCTCTCTCTCTCTCTCTCTCTTACCTCTCTCTTACCGTCCCCTTCAGACACGCTGTCGGATCCGCGCCCCCGCACAACGCCGTTCCCGATCTCTGACGAGGCGATCGCCAAGGGATCCAGCAACTCCGATCTGGTGAGAGAGAGGGAGAGGGACGGAGAGAAATATTATAACAATAACGACATGTTTTTTTCTTTTCTATTTTTTATGCAGGATATATTATTCAAACCACGTCGAAAAAAGTATTCAAACCATGTCAGGAACGTATTGTTTGCAACATTATCACCACATAATTTCGTCGACCAGCGTTTTTACGAGAACAGAAGTAGAAAGGGGAAGAGGGAGGGGAAGAGAGAGAAAGAGAGGGGGGAGGGAGAAACAGAGAAGAGAGAGAGAGAGAGAGAGAGAGCGAGCGAGAGACCACTCGTTCTCAGCCGTCGTTCGACTATGCCTCCGCCGAGTTCGCCGACGCCCCGCCCACCACCTCCCGCCAGCACATCAGAGGCCAAGTGCGGTCGGGAGCCAGCGACCACCTACTCAAGCTCGTCACTCTGGGCTAGATTAGGTATACGGTACTGGATGATGTTAGTATTTGTGGTACTGTAATTTGGTGGATACTAGTTACAGTTGTGTGATACTTGTGATAGTTGTTACGGTAATTTATTCGTGTACAAAGTGTGTCGTTTCTCGTTCTCGTGACGAGGATGTGTCTATTTATATCTGCCTCCCAGCCCCCCGCATAGCAGTCGTCTAGAATGTACTACGTACTAGTCCCTCTAATTTATTTTGTACAAATAACGGTGTAAATAAATGTTTTGTAATTACTTCCTGACCGTTTGGTGTCACATGCCCTAGCCGGAATACGAGGTGGGAGAATGAAGAAAGATTCAATAGAAGGTTTGAAAAAAGAGACTTGAACCTAGTACTACCTAGGGATTCCGGGGACAGCTATCTGACGGGCGTGTATAGGAGAGAACCGAGAGAACAGTGAAAAACGTGCCAACTTACGCTTACCTTCCAACCTTCGAAATGCTCTCATCCACTTCAAACTACGTCGGAACGGTTTTCCGAAAAGACCGACCACGCCTTGTGCAGTCGTCTCTAGCGTGCGAGAGTGGCGACGACTGTCACTCTCACAAACAAGCAGCTGCGAGAAGAGCACGCCGGAAACGGAAACCAGGCGACTAGACCGTCATGGAGAGGAGAACAGCCGCCAGATGAAAAACAACTAAACTTTTTTGAATAAAGCTCCTCTACGAGTGGTACAGTGTTTATTATATTTACACAGGTGGAATGTATGCATAGTTTGAGACAGGTGCTCACATCTTGCTCTTGGTCTTTCCCGTTCTCGAGCGGATCTTTGCCTCGATAGCCTGAAAGAGGGTGGATGAAGAATGCACAGACAGAGGTAGAGACATAAACAAACGGAGAGGGGGGAGGGAGGGAGGGAGGGAGAGAGAGAGAGAGAGAGATTCGCCCCCCACCTTCCACTCCTCATCTGTCTGCTGGTGCAGATGCGCCCCCATCGACGATCCGTGATTGAAGTGCTGCTGACCGCCGTCCAGATCGATGATCTATCGATTGATATTGATTGGTATTGATTGATTTCATTTGTACAACCAATGTACATTTGTACAATGTCGATATAGACGGTAATAAACAAATAAATTGTGGCGATTGACTGATGATCATAAACCTCATTACCTTTATAGGAATAAGTGTGTAATTGTACCGCTGTTGATGGGTAAACATTTCGAGCAATGATTTAGTGACTATCTGTTTTCCATGAGCCACCACGACATCGATTCTTGACTCTTTGATAGCGAAGCAAAGTACATGCACGTAAATAACGAGTCAATATATAGTCATCTACTTGGAACCCGCCTAAAGGGACATAGTAGTATATTTGCAATGTTTCAAAGCAACTCACAGCTCCGTTGAGCCAGTTTCCGTAGTCGCTGCACATGAAAGTCGCCAAATTCGCCACCTCCTCCACTGTACCACATCTGGGAGGAGAGAGGGTGGAGAGAGAGGGAGGGAGAGAGATGGAGAGAGAGGGGGAGAGAGGGAGAGATTGAAAGATAGGAGAGAGAGAGAGAGAGTGAGAGAGAGAGGCTCTCACCGTCCGGTCGGCACTGTCTGACCAGCCAGCTCCACAGCATCCTCGAACGAGATGGTCGAGAGACGTCCGAACGCACCCTGAAGAAACGTCCTCTCTCTCTCTCTCTCTCTCTCTCTCTCTCTCTCTCTCTTTCTTTCTTTCTCTCTCTCTCTCTCTCTCTCTCTCTCTCTCTCTCCCTCCCTCCCTCCCCCCTCACATGCGTCGGCACGGGTCCGGGCGAGATGACGTTGAATCGGAATCCGTACTTGGCCCACTCTGTCGCCAGCGACTTTGTCATGATTTCCACCCCGCTCTTCGACATCGCAGACGGCATGACAAACGGGGCGCCGGCGCTGAACAAAATATAAAAACGTTGTATGCAAAAAAAAACCTTTGAAACTGAGGCGTTATCGAAGTAGTTTGAAATACCCGGCGCTAAACAATCAGTATTCGGAGGCGAGATGAGTATGGATTGATTGTGTATGGGATAAATGAGACTAAATAATGAGCGGGTAGTTTTTTTCTCAAAAGGCAAGTGTTTCGAAAAAGGGAGATGAGACATGGGAATGGGAAGGGAAGACAGAGAGAGAGAGAGAGAGAGAGAGAGAGAGAGAGAGAGACCCACTGACCGCGCGTATCCCCGCCGAGATGGAGAGCACCGCGCACCCCGTTCCTTCTCGATCGCCCTCCTTCCGAGCTCCGTCGTCACAGCCACACTGCCCATCAACACTATGTCCACTACCGCCTGAAATGGTACAGTAAGTACAGTAAGTACGGTATACGGTATGGTACACTGTCAGAAACGGTACCGGTAAGTACCATTACCACATCACGGTATACTGTACTTACAGTAGCCCGTTACAATACCTTGATGGCGTTGGGCGACAGCCTTTGGGAGGCCATGATAAAGTTGCCGGCCGCGTTGTTCACCAGCACATTGGGGATACCGCCGAACTTCTTCTCGATATCGTCCAGCGCTTTCTGAAACGCCTACAGTAACCCGAACATCGTGGTGGGGCGCGCCTTAATCAGGTCGGGCTGCTTGACGTCGAGCTGGAACGCTTCGCACACTCCGCCCGTCTCCGCTCGGATCTCCGCCGCCGTCTTCTCCAGAACGTCCATGCGTCTGCAAGCACGGTGTTACAGTTAGACATACGGAGCTTTACAGTATTCATATCAGGTCTACCGTACAACTCTTTCAGGTATACGGTAGGTACCTGGCGGCGATGGCGACCTTGGCTCCTAGGGACGCGAACATGGTGGCGATGCCGCGGCCGATGCCCGTCCCGCCACCCGTCACCAGGGCGATCTGGAATCAAAGCTTTAGCCAGTCAGACTCTGCGAGTGCGTCCTTGGTTGTGCGCAAAGCAGGATGGTGTGCACGCGACGTGGACCTGTCTCTCTCTTTTATAGTACTCTCTCAAAGTCTCTGATCCATAGCAGCAGTCGGTTGACTTTCTGAGTGCGACATACATGCGCTCATTTGTACAACCAGTCAATCAGTTCGCATTTCGAGTATAAAAGGTCGGTGATAGGGACATTTGGACATTTGGAAACGAAAACGACTCATTAGCTCCTTCATCTACATACTCATTTGCACACCGGTGACAAGCACTTTTGGAATTGTCTCATTAGCTCCCGCATCTACATCCTAATTTTCACACGCCGTCAATCAGCGTGCGTCGCATTGCGCGTTGAAAAGCGGCGAGCGGGCTGTGGCTGGCGCATTCTCCCCCTTCTCCCACCCTCCTACCCGCACCCACGATGTCGTCGGAGGAGGACGATGTCAACCTGCCCAAGGAGAACGAGGAGATCAAGACCAAGCACAACACGTACAAGGTGTGTGCTGGATCTTCCATCTAGCCTCGTCGTCCCTATTTTCCCCTATTGTGATGCTCTGGTTGGTATAGGGTATCCCCCATTTTCACGGTACGCGAATTATCGGCGGTCGGCCAGATATGGGCGAAATGACGAGCTTTATATGCAAATTGGAGAAATTTCGAGGTCTTACACCGAAAACACGGCAAAAATGAAAGAAATCGCAAAATCGAAAACTAGAGTTCTGTGCAGACGCTATCAAAGAACCTTCCCCCTAAAACTGGGTTCTGTAGCATGGGTTTGAAGTGAGTTATTAATTTGTCTAGATTTCACCTAATGAATAGCCTCAAAAACGTGGTTATCGATTGATAACAAGAAAACTAGATCAAAATTCAGAAATCAAGATCTAGACTTCTATTGGAACTGTGGATTCACACCACATATCCAAAAATTGGAAAAATTCATCAACTCCGGAAAGAGTTATTAGCTCTGGAAGGTGAAGAACTATGCTTCATTAGAATTGCAAATCACCTTCATTTCCCTGAAATCAGACCGCAAAGCGCGCGATTCGCGCGGTCGAATGGTCTTGCGCGGGCCGATAGCGCGATTAGATGCGATGAAATGATGTCTAGAAAGTATGCAGCGAGATGGCTGCCGTACCGTGAACCGGGGGGATACCCTATAGATAGCGGAATCGGACGGTTCTGACAGCGCCAGTGCCACACTGACACTTGAGTCTCTTCGAACTCGCAAGAAGCGAAGCAACTTCGATCTTCTCTTTCCTAGGTGGTGAAGCTGCTCGGCAAGGGCGGCTACGGCGCTGTCTATGAAGTGATCCGCGCCAGCGACAAGGCCAAGTTCGCCGTCAAGTGCGAGACGATGGCGTGCCGGAAGAGTGTGCGTCTCTCTCTCTCTCCTATCTCAATCTCTCTCCCTCTTCCCTGTATTCTTGACAATTAATCGATAATCAATCGATATCAGGTGCTTCCGATGGACTGTCGTGTGTTGCGCGGTGCGCAGATGATCAACTCGAAGCACTTCTGCACGGTCGAGGACCGCGGCCGACTCGAGGGCAGGTTCCTCTTCCTCGTCATGAAGCTGGTGAGAGAATATCGATTGATTGTCGATCAGTCACCTACTGCCTTCTCAAACCGGAATCGATTGATTATCGATCGATTATCAATCGATACCCATAGCTATATCGATTAGTGGATATCGGGTGGTACAGAATATCGATTAATTATCGATTGAATTATCTCTGTAGGTTGGCGCTAATCTGTGGGATCTGCGCATGGACCGCGAGGACATGAAGTTCACGCTCAACACGTCGCTCAAGTGCGCCGAGCAGTGCCTCGTCGCCATCGAGGAGCTGCACAGGGTACGGTATATTACTGTATCTACCGTATATCTAACTACCGTACTCCTCCAGATCGGTTTCCTGCACCGCGACATCAAACCGGGCAATTTTGCGGTGGGCCGGCCGGAGGCGAACGACCACCACAACATCTACCTGCTCGACTTTGGTCTGTGCAGGAAGTTCGCCGAGAAGGCCAAGGACATTCGCATTCCGAGGGAGGTGGCGCCGTTCCGAGGAACGACGCGCTACGCGCCGCTAGCCGCCATGCGACAGGTGGGGAGGAGGGGCATGCATTGCTCTTTATATCAACGGATACTCTCCCATACTCTGCCGAACCCCCACTAGCAAAACAAGCAAAACAAAACAAAACAATCTACTATGTAGGAGGTATCAGTGCCTAAGTACACGAAACTGGCATGTCACACAGAACGAGACTGTAGGATAGGTGTAGGTGAAACAGTCTGGAAGTCTGGAAGTCTGGAATTGAAGCTGGAACATAACTCGACTTTGAGTTTGACTGGCCACGTGGATTTTTCTGGTAATAGAGTGATGTACCACTCCCTCCCAGGTGGAGCAGTCTCGGAAGGACGATCTGGAAGGCTGGCTGTACATGGTAGTGGAGTGGACGTCGGGCGGTCTGCCCTGGAAGAAGTACAAGGGCGACAACCGCGACGAGGTGATGAAGATGAAGGAGGACGTGCGCGAGTCGGCCGACGCACTCAACACATTCTTCCGGGTACGCGGGGTACTGCGGATGTCAGGGTTTTTGTAACGCTTTCCACACTTCGGATTTCAGGATTACTGTAGATATCTAGAAAAGTATAACGCTCTTATCACCTTGTGAAGTTTTGCACTGTCGTAGATACCTGGGACTACTGTACCTAAATTTTTGTGCTCTACCTAGAACTGTCCGAAGCGCGAGTTCACCAAGATCATGGAGTACCTCGACAACCTGCACTACTTCTCGATTCCCGACTACGCCTACGTCTACTACTGCATCCAACACGCGTTCAAGGTAGAGCTATCGATACGTACTTCTCTCTCTCGTTGACGTATTTGGTCCAGAGTTCATGTTGGCTATCATGTTGGCTGAGTGAGTGACTGGAAGAGTGGAAAGAGATCGTGGGGGTGGGATAGGAATAGAGAACGGAGGGTAGGAGGAAACCAGCTGAAGTACTGCTTTCAGGCGAACAGCATCAAGGCGAACGCGCCCCTGGACTGGGACATGGCACATGACTACCATGGCCCTACTGGAGCGCCCGGCACCGGAATGGCAGAGAAGACGCAGCCCGAACCACAGAGCAAGCTCGACAAGATTGCCTAGACATTCCCGATCCGATCCGTTCCTCCCTTCCTTACTACCAATCTGTCCTGAGGACATCCCAATCTGATCCGTCTTTCATTTCCAATCCATCCATCTGATTCCTATCCGTCAGATCCGTACTCCCATTACCGATCTGTCGTTAGGACAATTTTGAGATCCTTCCCTTTCTTACTGATCCGCTTAGATCGCCAGAAACGATGTTCAGACTATTTGAATGCAATGTTAGAAGAGAGTTTTGTACGCACGTCGCGCTGGTGATAAATTGTTTTGAAAAGTGGTGTATGTTATATATATTTCACATTGAATACTGGAGGATCAAATCGATGATAACTATAACTGTAGTAACTATAGTATAACTATAACTGTAGTTTTCAACTTGATTGAGTAAATATCGAATCACATGGTCAACAAAGTATCCTCATCATCGATCATCATCGGTCGAGCCCATTTGAAGGGTGCTAATGCACGCCACACAAATAATTGTTAAAAGAACACTCCCACTTTTCCCTTCATCGAACCCTTGGGCAGAGCCGGTGTGTTGATCGCGGGAAAGAACTTGGCCGGCTCCTGACACGCCATGCCTGAAAATCAGGGTCAAACTATCTTGACATTTCTCAATAACGAAACGCGAAACTGAACAATTCGCGTTTGGAACCCTGAAGTTGAAAACTTGAAGAAGAATCAACGAAAAGAGCACAACAACAACACGATTGGCGCGGCGGCGGCGGAAAACAGGCGTGTTATCACCCGGTGATTGTCCTATCCTATCAGTATGGCCGAGTGGATACAGTGTGGTACAGGGTCATGCAAGAGACGTTGGCCACACTCTAGCGTGGGCAGACCGCATCGAATCAATCGAGAGAAGTGCACAGGGTGCGTTCATACTCTTGCGACAGTTGTGACACAGCAGCAACTGCGTATCGCTAATCGCAATGCATAAATAAGAGTTGATCCTCACTTGTCGTTGCGACAAAAAATAAGCGAAATTTGTATGTTTTGTGCAGTGTCGCAAGCCTTGAAATAGTAAACGCGCGCTAAAAGTGAAGCGAGGTGAGATCACTTTGAATTAGATCCGGGATAAAACAACAACAACGAAACAGAAAGTACATTTCTCGATCCAAACAACTTTCTCCACACGCACAACAGAAAACGTATTTGACAATCATTTATGGCTACACTCATGGCACATATGTACAAATCGAGAATGAGTATGTGAAGATGCGGACCCGAATGGTCGAAAAGGCACAATCTGATATGGGAAGGGACTCTCAGTTCTTGCTCTTTCCGGTCCTGGCGCGAATCTTCTCCTCGATCGCCTGCAATCAATCGATAATCAATCAATATCACGCTCCGCCCACCCACCTTCCACTCTTCGTTGCTGGTGCGGTGCAGCTGGGGACCGAACGAGCTGCCGTGGTTGAGGTGCTGCTGGCCGCCGTCCAGATCGATGATCTGCAGTATTGATTGATTATCGATTGGTTATCGATCGACTTACGGCTCCGTTCATCCAGCTGCCGTAGTCGCTGCACATGTAGGAAGCGAGGTTCGCCAGCTCCTCCGGGGCGCCGCACCTGGAGAGAGAGGGTGAGTGGAGAGTGAGAGGTGAAGAGAGAGAGAAGGAGGTGAAGAGAGAGAGAGAGAGAGAGAGAGAGAGAAGGGGGGAGAGAAGGGGGGGAGAGAGACGCACCTTCCCACCGGCACCGTCTGGGAGATCGCCTTGACAGCATCCTCAAACGACATCGACGAGAGACGGCCGAACGCGCCCTGGAGAGAATACGGTAAAGTAATCAGTAAAATGAATACGGTAGGAACATCAAAAATCGAAACACTAAGAAGCAGTACCTTGGTGGGGACGGGTCCAGGCGAGATGACGTTGAATCGGAATCCGTGCTTGGCCCACTCGCTGGCGAGCGACTTGGTCATGATCTCCACGCCGCCCTTCGACACGGCAGAGGGGAGGACGAACGGGGCGCCGGCGCTGGAGAGATATTGAATTACGCGCTTGTGTTCCGTTTTTTTCCGTTTTCCGTCATTTTCGTTTTTTCGTTTTTTTGCAGATAGAGATCGAGAATACTGCGTATTGACAAGATCATATCATAAATATAAATGTAATTTTCACGAAACATATAAAACACAGAAAAGGAAAGAGGTACTGGTACCAAGGAACTGGTTCCCAGGAAGAGAGAGAGAGAGGGAGAGAGAGAGGGGGAAAGGAAGAGGGAGAGGGAGAGGAAGAGAGAGAGGAAGAGAGAGAGGAAGAGAGAGAGGGAGGGAGAGTATGAGAGAGAGAGAGAGAGAGAGACTCCCTACCGCGCGTATCCGGTGGAGATGGACAGCACAGCGCAGCCGGTTCCCTTGTCGATGGCGCGCCGGCCGAGCTCCGTCGTCACGTTCAGAGTGCCCATGAGGACAATGTCCACGATAGTCTGAAAAAGGGAGAGCTCTCTCTCTCTCTCTCTCTCTCTCTCTCTATCTCTTACACTTCTTCTATCTCTCTTTCCGTTTCCACACGAGACCCTCGTCATCTTTCTATCCTCTCACTATTGTGTACGTGTGTGCATCGCAACAAGGAACTATACTGCAACAACAATAGACAGAAGTGCGCATGGAATCGATGTGTTTCCGCAGCCGCTGCATACCGCGCACTCATTACAGACGGTGGCAGTGTGGCAATTAGCGATGCGCCTAGCCACAGAGTGACGCGGCACTCGCCATTCGGCACGTCCGGCAGGACTACAAATACTGGGCAGACGGGGGGCGAGACACAGTCAAGTCAACATGCGCGTCGCTCTCGTCTTCATCGCTACCATCGCCGCTGCCAGCGCCTGTGAGTTCTCTTTTCGCTTCTCTCTGCCTCATTGTCTCTCTCTTCTTTCACTATATCTTCTCCCAATGATATAGTAGAGATGGGGGTCGATTTCGAAACCTTCCAGGGGGCGGTATGATCTACGGCGTCGGCAAGCGCGACGCGGACTACGTATACGACGTCGACGCGCAGAAGAAGTAGACACTCGTACTAACACGTTCATTCACCAACAATAAATGCTTGACCTTTCACATTTCCTCATAACTGTGAATGTGGCAATTCGATTCTTGCATTGTTAGTTTCGTTTTCCCTGTCATTGTCAGTTTTTGGTGCGCTTGTTTTCGTGTCTCAACAAAATGTATTGCTGACTTTGAAGAAGAACTTCGGGGAAAAGAGTCACCGGCCCAAAACATTAGCGCGCCCGGAACCAGATTTTGGCGGGAAACCGCGAGTACGGCAGCGGTGGGCAGTGTAGTGATGCTCTGCCCTCGTTCAATTAGGCTATTTGGACAAAAGAATCGTAATAAATGATTCAAAAACGTAACTTTTTGAATCCTCTCAGAATTTTCATTGCCAGAATCGTGTTTCTAGTATCATTTTGCCCTATTGACCGGCATTCCTATTTTTTCCGGAGTTCTTCTTTAGAAAAAAGTAAAAAGTAATTGTTGAGTAATTCACTCGGAGCAGTTAGTCTCTTCGACTTGATTCGTAACAGACTGCGAAAAGTGTTTCAGGAGGTTTGAAAAACGTGATTTTAAATCATTCTAGATTTTAAGATAAATTATCACAGCTATTGATTGATTCTACTATTCTGTAAACAATACAAATCAACATCGAAACATCTGAAAACATAATTTCGGCACTCTGAGATGGAGTGGCAATTGAGATTTCTAGCCATCAGTAACATTCTAAAACCACGTGTTTGTGCGTATTTGGAATACAATGATGCCGTTAAGTGAGAAAGAAGCTCGCGTGATGATCAGTGATGCCCAAAGTGGAAGGATACAAAAGCGAAGGCAGGATCTTGGTAAGACATCTGACAAATCAGAATGCGCTTCGCTCTCTTCTTCCTGGCTACTGTCGCTACCGCCATCGCAGGTAAGCGTGGCTTCCGACTAACTGATGTAGATAGGTTCGAACTGTTAGAAAGGTTCGTAACACAGACAATGTCAGCGTTACCAGTATCCTAGGAACATCATGTCCAACTGCCATTTTAGGTATCCTAGGAAATACCGTACACCGCGACTACGACTATTATGGCAGGCGCGGTGCCGCAAACGTCGACTACTACTACCACTACTAAGAAAACCGACAACCAAATCATCATACTATGATAAACTCTATTGCATCTATTTTAAATCGTGTTTTTTTCATACTTATCACATCAAGGTTTAACTTTTATATCTGTCGCAATTCGAAAAGGATGAATGGTTTACATCTACTCAGGGTTGCTGATAAATAGCAGTTATCACAAGCGATCATAGTAACGTTACGAAATACTGTAGAGGAACAGATGTAGATACAACACTCATCCTATATGTATTCCTATTTCGATTACTAATACTATTTTTTAAACAAACACGTAGAATCTTCCCCACACACAGATATTGGGAAAAAGTAACGCTGAAACGTAACATTCTGAAGTCCTTTATTCCAGGAACTCGGCTAGCCTTCTTCTTTCCTCGTCTTCTAACGTAACATTCATTCAACCAGTGGCCAACAATGCTATAATAATATGTATAACGTATACAAATGTTTCAGCGCAATATCGCCACGTAGAACGTATCCAACAACAGTTTCTTCTGAATAGCCCACGTTAATTAATGGAACATTGTGGCACCCAACCAACACCGTTCCACAGTAGTTTGCTCATTATTCCGCGCGCACAAAGGCAGCATAAATAGGTGATGACTGATTGAGAGAGTCAGAACCACTGTTCATCAACAACATGCGCGTCGCTCTTGTCTTCTTCGCTATTGCCGCTGTCGCCTCGGCATGTGAGTCTCTCCCTACCCTCCCTCTCCCTCAATCAATTAATCTCCCTCAATCAACACTCTCCCTCTCTCTTCTTATAAATATAAATTTAGGGAGGCCCGGAGACATCATGTATGGAAAGCGCGATGTGGAGAACACGCAGTAAAATCCCATAATCCAATTATGATTCACCGATAAATTATGCATCACGAACCACCCATTGTTGACGGACCATTGTTGACGGAATCATAATTAATCGTGCTAGCGCTTTACTTGTTGTTGAGCCATGCTCTCTGATGTCAGGAGAAGAGTAAGAAGCACCCAAGTACGCTGACTCTCCTACGAGTGTGCGCAACGCACGAAGCTCGCGCCAAACTGTCTGGTCTGCCATCCACGCTAGTGAACATGTAAATATTGCGTAGCATAGCTTCACTCAATTTGAAAATAGTACAAATGCGTACCGTTGTCCAACTTTGTGTACGTGTATGCAGCGTGAGTACCCGAGTGGTTCAGTTTATTGAAGTTCTACGTTATGGTATCCTAATCTATAGAAAACGGCATGTCCGTCCGTCTGTCTGTAAGTGACGCTCATTCGCCCCTAGCCGCTGCCAGCGTGTGAAACGCGCCGGGTTTGGACTGTTGTTTTCAGGCAAAAGTGGGAGAACAGAGACGGCTGCAGAGAGCGCGAGACGACTAGAGCGCATAACAGAAAAGTATGAAACTATGATATCATATCAGCCTGTTTTGTTTTGTTGTTTATCAGACTGATTCCGACATGTACATTCAATTATCTTTTAAAAGTACTTCCGTAAAAAGTGTTGTTTGTGTTAACCTGATTCAAGAAAAGCGCATGCATATATTATTAATTTTCGAAAAATCAAATCGTAAACACCTGAACATGAAAACTAACACAAACTTGCTCTTTCAAAACGTTGAATAATTTTTGAATAATTAATGTTGAATAATTCCATGTTTTATTTTTTTGACATTTTTATACCTGAAACATTGAGTCAAACAACATCACGAATAACATTTTATTTTACTGATAAACCATAAATAATAAACCGCAAAAAACACTAAATAAACAAAACAATCGTATTATTCTGAATGTTACGTGTAACTATTCTATATTCGTTTGAAAGAGCAAGTTTGTGTTAGTTTTCATGTTCAGGTGTTTACGATTTGATTTTTCAAAAATTATTAATATATGCATGCGCTTTTCTTGAATCAGGTTAACACAAACAACACTTTTTACGAAAGTACTTTTAAAAGATAATATATGTCCTTTTGTTGAATTTCATAGAAATTTTCTCTCTCGTCTTCATACATGTAACATGTTCTTCTCTCATTATTTCATCAATTTCATTTCAAATTTATTCGATATTTTCTCGTTCTCTCGTTCTCTCCTTCCATTCCTTCCCTCCTTCTCTCCTTCTTTCCTTCTCTCCTCCTCTCCTTTCCTCCTTCTCTCCTCCCATTCCTTCCCTCCTTCTCTCCTTCTCCCCTTCTCTCCTCCTCTCCTCCTCTCCTTCCCTCCTTCCTTCCTTCCCTCCTTCTTTCCTTCTCTCTTTCTCTCGTTCTCTCTTTCTCTCGTTATCCCTTTCTCTCTTTCTCTCGTTCTCTAGTTCTCTCGTTCTCTCGTTCTCTCTTTCTCCCTTTCTCTCTTTTCTCTCTTTCTCTCGTTCTCTCGTTCTCTCTTTTCTCTCTTTTCTCTCTTTCTCTCGTTCTCTCTTTCGCTCGTTCTCTCGTTCTCTCGTTCTCTCGTTCTCTCGTTCTCTCCGTCTCTCCGTCTCTCCTTCTCTCCTTCCCTCCTTCCCCCCTTCTCCCTTTCTCTCTTTCTCTCGTTCTCTCGTTCTCTCGTTATCTAGTTCTCTCGTTATTTCGTTTTCTCTTTCTCTCGTTCTCTCGTTCTCTCGTTCTCTCGTTCTCTCGTTCTCTCGTTCTCTCGTTCTCTCGTTCTCGCGTGTCTCCTTCTCTTCTTCTCTCCTTCCCTCCTTCCCTCCTTCTCCCTTTCTCTTTTTCTCTAGTTCTCCAGTTCTCTCTTTCTCTCGTTCTCTCTTTCTCTCTTTCTCTCTTTCTCTCGTTCTCTCGTTCTCTCGTTCTCTCGTTCTCTCGTTTCTCGTTCTCTCGTTCTCTCGTTTTCTCCGTCTCTCCGTCTCTCCTTCTCTTCTTCCCTCCTTCCCTCCTACCACCCTCCTTCTCTCTTTCTCTCGTTCTCTCGTTCTCTAGTTATATCGTTCTCTCTTTCTTTCGTTCTCTCTTTCTCTTGTTCTCTCTTTCTCTCGTTTTCTCGTTCTCTCGTTCTCTCGTTCTCTCTTTATCTCGTTCTCTCTTTCTATCCTTCTCTCGTTCTCTCGTTCTCTCGTTCTCTCGTTCTCTCCGTCTCTCCTTCTCTTCTTCCCTCCTTCTCTCCTTCTCTCTTTCTCTCTTTCTCTCGTTCTCTATTTCTCTCGTTATATCGTTATATCGTTCTCTCTTTCTCTCGTTCTCTCGTGCTCTCGTTTTCTCGTTCTCTCGTTCTCTCGTTGTTTCGTTGTCTCGTTGTCTCGTTCTCTCGTTGTCTCGTTCTCTCCTTCTTTCCTTCCCTCCTTCCCGCCTTCTCACTTTCTCTCTTTCTCTCGTTCTCTAGTTCTCTCGTTATATCGTTCTCTATTTCACTCGTTTTCTCTTTCTATCGGTTTCTCTTTCTCTCGTTCTCTCGTTCTCTCATTATCTCTTTCTCTCTTTCTCTCTTTCTCTCTTTCTCTCTTTCTCTCTTTCTCTCTTTCTCTTTTTTCTCTAGTTCTCTCCTTCTCTCCTTCTCTTCTTCTCTCCATCCCTCCTTCCCTCCTTCTCCCTTTCTCTCTTTCTCTCGTTCTCTAGCTCTCTCGTTATATCGTTCTCTCTTTCTCTCGTTTTCTCTTTCTCTCGTTTTCTCGTTTTCTCGTTCTCTCTTTCTCTCTTTCTCTCCTTCCCTCCTTCCCTCCTCCTTCCCTCCTCCTCCCATTCTCTCTTTCTCTCGTTCTCTAATTCTCTCGTTATATCGTTCTCGCTTTCTCTCGTTCTCTCTTTATCTCTTTCTCTCTTTCTCTCTTTCTTTCGTTCTCTAGTTCTCTCGTTCTCTCTTTCTATCCTTCTCTTCTTCTCTCCATCCCTCCTTCCCTCCTTCTCCCTTTCTCTCTTTCTCTCGTTCTCTAGCTCTCTCGTTCTCTTTTTATATCTTTCTCTCTTTCTCTGGTTCTCTCGTTCTCTCGTTCTCTCTTTCTATCCTTCTCTCGTTCTCTCGTTCTCTCGTTCTCTCCGTCTCTCCTTCCCTCCTTCCCTCCTCTCTTTTTCTCCTTTTCTCTCGTTATATCGTTATATCGTTCTCTCGTTCTCTCGTTCTCTCGTTCTCTCGTTCTCTCTTTCTCTCTCCCCTTACTAAATTCCTACTGATCGCAGCCACCAAAGTACATCTGTCTCTCTCCAAACAGCGTGCTCTCTCGCGTGCTCTCGCGCTCGCCCGCCAGCAGAGGGCTAGCTATCAGCTAGCGTGACTGGAAACGACACCCACCCACCCACCCACCCACCCACCCACCCACACGCTGGCCTTTCGCCTAGTGCGAGTGCGAGATCGCTCATAACTTCTTTCGGAGAAAAGATACAAAGATGCCGTCAATTAGTGATCTGCCCTATGGAACCGTGCGAATCTAACTAACATAAATTGGAAGACTTCACATTGTTGCTAACATGTCCTTTGGATATCGCTACTTGAAAATTCTGGCGCGAGCCTTATTTTAACCCAAGAGAGAGGGCGCTGCGCGCCCTCTCTAATAGTAGCATGATGGGGAATCTGGTAGCACACACAATCCTACAGTGGGGTATTGGGACTTCTTGGCTGAAACAGTGCGGCGCGAGTCCTGACTGTTTATGGTAGATGGGCGTGAACATCGCGAAGTGACCATTCCCGGATGCGAGGTGTAGTAGAATTTCTCGAAATACTGCCTTCGCCGATGGTAGGGCTCTCAGAAGGTGAGAGTGGGTTCACGCGCCCCACCGGGAGGTAGTGGAATTCGGTAAAACAATTGCCCGCCAGACGCGGATACTAACCACTATACTACCGAAGAATTTCTTTTTCTTTTCCCCGCGGTGTGCGGTCGGGTCCTCATTTTGCCCGCCGCCGCCGAATGATGGGTCATCGACAAGAATCCTTCCCGAGTAACCAGTGAGGCGGCGGGAAGTACCCTCATGTGGAAGCAGCTATGGCGCGAGGAGATACTAATTGGCATGGAGCAAAGAAAACCCCGGAGCTCTTCACGTCAAGAATGGTACTCTGATGGTCCAGGAATGATTATCGGTCAAGTATCGTCAGCCTACCTGTCTTTCACCCGACGTTAGCCTATTATGTATCTAGCATCTTAGGCACTACTGTATGCTTCATATCATTATGATTGTGTTGTCATATTCAGATATAACGATTCCGGATAAACGATAAACGGATAAAGATTGATTGAATTGCTCGCGAGGGGAATCGAACCAGCGACCGTTCACTTATTAGCAAGCTCAAAATAGCTCGAAAAAAGGGAGAGAGGGAGTGCAAACTTTCTCTTCTAAAATTCCAGGAGGAGGAACGCCGTACGCGCGACGAAGACTGGAATAATTCTAATCAATAATAGTTTTAGGTGAAGGTAAAGGTATCCAAGCGATCAACACTACTAAATACTTACATATCTTCGGCGGACATGTAGGACACTCATACCCATTTCGACTATATAGTTTCACTCTCTCAATGAGCCTCACGTTTTGTTGTAGATTACAGAAAGACGGAGAGTCAGCACACGACAATGGCGCATTTAAAGTTTAAAGTGACAATTTTTTCGATCCGCAATCGGAAAAATTTTAAATTTTGAATTAACGCGCTTTACAATTTCTGGCTATAACTATTGAACTCGAGATGCATATCACATAGAAATATGTTTATCGGATTCTACGACTTCAGTTTATGCTAAAAACTGAATTTCATATCAAGTTCCCGTTAGTTCCCGTTATTCAAGACGTTTTAGACACTAAGCTGTGATGTAACCTTACTTTTTACCCATAAAGCATTCAAAATCAACTATTTTTTGGGACAAAAAATAGTTTGAAAATCATGAAAAAAGTTTTAGTTTTCAGGTTTAGCAGATGTTATTTCATGTTTCCATTAACTTTTCATCAGTATAATATCATGTTTAAGTGAAATTGTCACTTTAAATGGTTAGAGCACCGTATTCCGATCCGAGCTGCAAGTTGGGTAGAGAACTATCGCTCTGACGGCTATACTTCTATACTACTATTGTTTCTTTCCACGTTCGCGTTTTGATACAAACAAAACATTTTCGTAACACAGATATTGCGAAAACGTAACTTTTAATCAGTGATCCACTATGTATGTTATAAAAGATACTATAACGCATGTTTCATCGTAACATGGCCACGTTGAACGTATCATACAACAGTTGCCTCTGAATACCCCGTGTTCATTAATGGAACATTGTGGCACCCAATCAACACCGTTCCACTGTAGTTTTCTCATTATTCCGCGCGCACAAAGGCAGCATAAATAGGCGATGGCTGATTGGGAAAGTCAGAACCACTGTTCATCAACAACATGCGCGTCGCTCTTGTCGTCTTCGCTATCGCCGCTGTCGCCTCGGCATGTGAGTCTCTCTCTCTCTCTCTCTCTCTCTCTCTCTCCCTCTCCCTCTCTCCCTCTCTCCCTCTCTCTTCTTATTAATAAAAATATAATCACGACCGAGATTATGTAATCCGAAGTATTTTAAATCGTAATTTAAAATACCGTACTCCAATTACATACCATTTCGACTACATGTGGGTCTCTCCCTCCCACTACCTCTCCCTCTCCCTCTCCACCCCCCTCTTCTTACTCACTCAATTTCAGGGAGGCCCGGAGACATCATGTATGGAAAGCGCGATGTGGAGTACACGCAGTAAAATCCCATAATCCAATTATGATTTACCGATAAATTATACATCACCAATCACCAATTGTTGGCTACGGACTACATAATCACGACCTTTCATCGCAATTTGAGAACACCGTATCTCAAACCGTTTTGTTATGGCACTAGAGGAAAGGCCAGTTAAAAAAACTGCTATCAATTCATCATATTATGATACTCTTTAAAAAAAATTTTAAACTTATCACACCCTCACTCCACACCAATGTTTGAGAAACAAAAAGTGAGAATTTTGGTGATGTCGTCATTTGCAATGAATGAACGGTAGTTTACGATCATGGGTGCAACAGAAAAGAAACGTGAAATTCGAATAAAATTATTAGAGTTACGAGCAATCATCGTAAAACTACGAATCACACATGTAGAGAGGACAAGTAGAAAGAACATCCACACCCATTTTGACTACTACTACTGTTTCTATCCAAGATATTTTGTCTATTCAAGTATTACGTTTTAACACAGAGATATTTGGATAATGGCCACGTAGAACGTATCATACAACAGTTGCCTCTGAATACCCCGTGTTCATTAATGGAACATTGTGGCACCCAATCAACACCGTTCCACTGTAGTTTTCTCATTATTCCGCGCGCACAAAGGCAGCATAAATAGGCGATGGCTGGTTGAGAGAATCAGAACCACTGTTCATCAACAACATGCGCGTCGCTCTTGTCGTCTTCGCTATCGCCGCAGTCGCCTCGGCATGTGAGTCTCTCCCTACCCTCCCTCTCTCCCTCAATCAATTAATTTCCCTCAATCAACACTCTCCCTCTCTCTTCTTATAAATATAAATTTAGGGAGGCCCGGAGACATCATGTATGGAAAGCGCGATGTGGAGAACACGCAGTAAAATCCCATAATCTTATTATGATTTACCGATAAAGTATGCATCACGAATCACCCATTGTTGACGGAATCATAATTAATCCTGCTAGCGCTTTACTTGTTGTTGAGCCATGCTCTCTGATGTTAGGATAAGAGTAAGAAGCACCCAAGTACGCCGTTGTCTAATTTTGTGTACGTGTATGCAGCGAGAGTACCCGAGTGGTTCAGCTCATTGAAGTTCACGTTATGGTATCCTAATTTATAGA
Organism: Rhabditoides inermis; assembly: GCA_963966185.1. Classification (NCBI taxonomy): domain Eukaryota; kingdom Metazoa; phylum Nematoda; class Chromadorea; order Rhabditida; family Rhabditidae; genus Rhabditoides; species Rhabditoides inermis. The sequence continues at coordinate 1,847,783 of CAWZYM010000283.1, forward strand.
AAACGGCATTTCCGTCCGTCTGTCTGTAAGTGACGCTCATTTGCCCCTAGCTGCCGCCAGCGTGTGAAACGCGTCGGGTTTGGTTGTTTTCCAGGCAAAAGTGAGAGAACAGAGACAGCTGCAGAGAGCGCGAGACGACGAGAGCGCATAACAGAAAAGTGTGAAACTATGATAACTTATCAGCCTGTTTTGTTTTGTTGTTTATCAGCCTGATTCCGACATGTACATCCAATGGTAGCATGATGGGGTATCTGGAAGCACACATAATCCTACAATGGGGTATTGGGGCTCCTTGGCTGGATAAGTGCGGCGCGAGTCCTGACTGTTCATGGTAGATGGGCGTGAACATCGCGAAGTGACCAGTTCCGGATGCGAGGCGTGGTAGAAGATCTTGAAAGACTGCCGCCGCCGAAAATAGGGCTCTCAAAGAGTGAGAATGAGTTCACGCGCCCCACCGGAAAGTATGGGAAATCGGTAAAACAATTGCCCACGAGGGGAGTCGAACCAGCGACCGTTCACTTAGCAAGCTGTGACGCTATCCACTTGGCCAACCCGGCCAAATCATATCACAATGATTTTGATATCAAAATAGCTCGAAAAGAAGGGAGTGAGGGAGTGCACACTTTCTCTTCTAGAAATTCCAGGAGGAGGAGCGCCGTAGGCGCGACGACGACTGGTATAATTCTAATCAATCATAGTTATAGTTATAGGTAAAGGTATCCAAGCGATAATCGCAACACTACTAAATACTTATCTTCAGTGGACATGTAGGACAACCATGCCCATTTCGACTATAGTTTCATTTTCTCAATGAGCCTCACGTTTTGTTGTAGATTAGAGGAAGACGGAAGGTCAGCTCGCGACAATAGCGCATTTAAATGGTTAGAGCACCGTATTCCGATCCGAGCTGCTAGTTGGGTAGAAAACTATCGCTCTGGCACATGCTACACTTCTATACTACTATTGTTTCTTACCACGTTCGCGTTTTGATACAAACAAAACATTTTCGTAACACAGATATTGCGAAAACGTAACTTTTAATCAGTGATCAACTATGTTATAATAAAATCTATAACGCATGTTTCATCGTAACATGGCCACGTTGAACGTATCATACAACAGTTGCCTCTGAATACCCCGTGTTCATTAATGGAACATTGTGGCACCCAATCAACACCGTTCCACTGTAGTTTTCTCATTATTCCGCGCGCACAAAGGCAGCATAAATAGGCGATGGCTGGTTGGGAAAGAACCACTGATCATCAACAACATGCGTGTCGCTCTTGTCGTCTTCGCTATCGCCGCTGTCGCCTCGGCATGTGGGTCTCTCTCTCTATCCCTCCCTTTCTTCCTCCCTCTCTCTCTCTCTCTCTCTCTCTCTCTCTCTCTTCTAATTAATATAAATTTAGGGAGGCCCGGAGACATCATGTATGGAAAGCGCGATGTGGAGAACACGCAGTAAAATCCCATAATCTTATTATGATTTACCGATAAAGTATGCATCACGAATCACCCATTGTTGACGGAATCATAATTAATCCTGCTAGCGCTTTACTTGTTGTTGAGCCATGCTCTCTGATGTCAGGAGAAGAGTAAGAAGCACCAAAGTACGCTAACTCTCCTACGAGTGATCTCTACGCATGTGCGCAACGCACGAAGCTCGCGCCAAACAGTCAGGTCTGCCATCCACGCTTGTGAACATGTGAATATTGCGTAGCATAGCTTCACTCAATCTGAAAATAGTACAAATGCGTACCGTTGTCCAATTTTGTGTACGTGTATGCAGCGAGAGTACCCGAGTGGTTCAGCTAATTGAAGTTCTACGTTATGGTATCCTAATTTATAGAAAACGGCATTTCCGTCCGTCTGTCTGTAAGTGACGCTCATTCGCCCCTAGCCGCCGCCAGCGTGTGAAACGCGCCCTGTTGTTTTCAGGCAAAAGTGAGAGAACAGAGACGGCTGCAGAGAGCGCGAGACGACTAGAGCGCATAACAGAAAAGTATGAAACTATGATATCATATCAGCCTGTTTTGTTTTGTTGTTTATCAGCCTGATTCCGACATGTACATCCAATAGTAGCATGATGGGGAATCTGGTAGCACACACAATCCTACAGTGGGGTATTGGGGCTCCTTGGCTGAAACAGTGCGGCGCGAGTCCTGACTGTTTATGGTAGATGGGCGTGAACATCGCGAAGTGACCATTCCCGGATGCGAGGCGTAGTAGAATTTCTCGAAATACTGCCGTCGCCGATGGTAGGGCTCTCAGAAGGTGAGAGTGGGTTCACGCGCCCCACCGGGAGGTAGTGGAATTCGGTAAAACAATTGCCCGCCAGACGCGGATACTAACCACTATACTACCGAGGATTCCATTTCTTTTCGTCACGGCGGCCGGTTGGGTGCATTTCTCGCACCGCCGGTCGTCGCCGCCGTTTGTTCTGGAATCCTCCGTGAGAAACGCTGGGCCCGCGCGGAGTAGCCCAATATGGAAGTCAGCAACGCTAGCTCGAGGATTGGTTCAATATTGGCACTATGTGGAGTGGATATCGTTCCTTGCGGTCAGTTTGTTACTGGAGTTGCCGCGCTTTTGGATTATCGATGGATATCGATCGATTATCAACATCTACGTCAATATTGGTTCAATGGTATGGTCCGCAAGACGAATGCCCTCTATGGATGGGATTGCAAGAGCCCGATTAGTGAACCTGCATCTTCACGTCGGCGCAAAAACCTATACCACCATCTTAGGTTCTTATGAGTGATTTCGTTTTGTACGTGTCATAATCATATTTGCGATTCCGAATAAACATTTGAATTTGATACTACCGAAGAATTTCTTTTTCTTTTCCCCGCGGTGTGCGGTCGGGTCCTCATTTTGCCCGCCGCCGCCGAATGATGGGTCATCGACAAGAATCCTTCCCGAGTAACCAGTGAGGCGGCGGGAAGTACCCTCATGTGGAAGCAGCTATGACGCGAGGAGATACTAACTGGCATGAAGCAAAGAAAACCCCGGAGCTCTTCACGTCAAGAATGGTACTCCGATGGTCCAGGAATGATTATCGGTCAAGTATCGTCAGCCTACCTGTCTTTCACCCGACGTTAGCCTTATGTACCTAGCATCTTAGGCACTACTGTATGCTTCATATCATTATGATTGTGTTGTCATATTCAGATATAACGATTCCGGATAAACGATTGATTGATTGATTGAATTGCTCGCGAGGGGAATCGAACCAGCGACCGTTCACTTATTAGCAAGCTGTGACGCTATCCGCTTGGCCGACCCGACCCAATCATATCACAATGATTTGGATATCAAAATAGCTCGAAAAAAAGGAGAGAGGGAGTGCAAACTTTCTCTTCTAAAATTCCAGGAGGAGGAACGCCGTAGGCGCGACGACGACTGGTATAATTCTAATCAATAATAGTTTTAGGTGAAGGTAAAGGTATCCAAGCGATCAACACTACTAAATACTTATCTTCGGCGGACATGTAGGACACTCATACCCATTTCGACTATAGTTTCACTCTCTCAATGAGCCTCACGTTTTGTTTTAGATTACAGAAAGACGGAGAGTCAGCACACGACAATAGCGCATTTATATGGTTAGAGCACCGTATTCCGATCCGAGCTGCAAGTTGGGTAGAGAACTATCGCTCTGACGGCTATACTTCTATACTACTATTGTTTCTTTCCACGTTCGCGTTTTGATACAAACAAAACATTTTCGTAACACAGATATTGCGAAAACGTAACATTCAATCAGTGATCAACTATGTTATAATAAAATCTATAACGCATGTTTCATCGTAACATGGCCACGTTGAACGTATCATACAACAGTTGCCTCTGAATACCCCGTGTTCATTAATGGAACATTGTGGCACCCAATCAACACCGTTCCACTGTAGTTTTCTCATTATTCCGCGCGCACAAAGACAGCATAAATAGACGATGGCTGATTGAGAAAGAACCACTGTTCATCAACAACATGCGCGTCGCTCTTGTCGTCTTCGCTATCGCCGCTGTCGCCTCGGCATGTGAGTCTCTCTCTCTCTTCTAATTAATATAAACTTAGGGAGGCCCGGAGACATCATGTATGGAAAGCGCGATGTGGAGTACACGCAGTAAAATCCCATAATCCAATTATGATTTACCGATAAATTAAGCATCACCAATCACCCATTGATGGCTACGGACTACATATTCACGACCTTTCATCACAATTTGAGAATACCGTATCTCAAACCGTTTTGTTATGGCGTTAGGGAAAAGGCCAATTAAAAAAACTGCTATCAATTCATCATATTATGATACTCTATTGCGTTCCCTTTAAACAGTTTTTTTTAAAACTTATCACACCCTCACTCCACACCAATGTTTGAGAAACAAAGAGTGAGGATTTTGGTGATGTCGTCATTTGCAATGAATGAAAGGTAGTTTACGATCATGGGTGCAACAGAAAAGAAACGTGAAATTCGAATAAAATTATTAGAGTTACGAGCAATCATCGTAAAACTACGAATCACACATGTAGAGAGGACAAGTAGAAAGAACATCCACACCCATTTTGACTACTACTACTGTTTCTATCCAAGATATTTTGTCTATTCAAGTATTACGTTTTAACACAGAGATATTTGGATAAACGTAACGCTGAAACGTAACATTCAGCCAGAGATCAAAAATGTTTCATAAATATATGTATAACGCCATGTCCCCACCACCAATCAAGTGGAACTGTCATACCAAAGTGCCCTTTGAACACCCCGCGTTCATTAATGGAACATTGTAACACCCAATTAAGAGTGTGTCTTAACAGTTCCCTGATTATTCCGCGCGCACAAAGGCAGCATAAATAGGCGATGGCTGATTGGGAAAGTCAGAACCACTGTTCATCAACAACATGCGCGTCGCATTTGTCTTCTTCGCTATTGCCGCTGTCGCCTCGGCATGTGGGTCTCTCCTCTCTCTTCCTCCCTTCCCCTCTCTTCCTCCTCTCTCTTTTACTCTCTTTCTCATCCACATCCTTTCTATCTCTTTGCTCATTTCATTACATTTCAGGGATGCCGAGAGGCATCAACTATGGAAAGCGCGATGTGGAGTACACGCAGTAAAACACTCTCTCCATCCCAATTCCCGATCCCATAATCCAATTACGATTGACCGATAAACTGTGCATCATCAGTCATTGGATACATCATCGTTCATCGTAATTTGATGATACAGTACCCAAACCACTCAAGCTACCGTACCGTAGTTGGTACCGTACCGTACCCAACGCCTACCGTACCTTGATGGCGTTAGGGGAGAGTCGCTGCGAGGCCATGATGAAGTTGCCGGCCGCATTGTTCACCAGCACATTCGGCAGACCGTTCATCCTGAAAGGGGTACGGTAGAGTACTGAGCACAGTATATCTAATCTGCGAAGAGTACTGTACGTGACTACTAGGAACCGATCAAAGCACGATGATTCTACCTCGACTGAATACCACATGAACAACTACGACAGGGTACGGTAATCGGTAACGTACAGTCTACAAAAACTCGAGATTGACATTCTATAAAGGTGAAACTACCTTTACAATTACTATTACAGTATACCAAAGTGACAGAAAGACCCACTTGTTCTCGATGTTGTCGAATGCCAGCTTGATCTGCTCGGGTTGCTTGACATCCAGCTGGAACGCCTCGCACACTCCGCCCGTCTCCTCGCGGATCTCAGCCGCCGTCTTCTCCAACACCTCCATGCGCCTGCAACAGTGACCAGGTTACGGTACTCTACAGTAACCAGATTATGGTACTCTACAGTAATCAGATATTCTACAGTTAGCGTATCAGTCTACCGTATAGTTAGGTATACGGTAGCTACCGTACCTGGCGGCGATGGCGACGTGGGCGCCGAGCGCGGCGAAAGTGGTGGCGATGCCGCGGCCGATGCCAGTGCCTCCACCGGTGACCAGAGCGATCTGGACAAGGTAAACAAGGTAAACAAGCAGGTAAACAAGAAAGTAAACAAATAAACATACCTTGCCGGCCATGGCGCCCTTGGGTAGCATGGGCGTCTTGATCTGGGGGAAGAACTTGTCGGGCTGCTGGCACGCCATGTCTGGAAGGGGGAAGTATGCGATGAAAAACGACAAACAAGAAACAAGGATTCGAAGACAGACACAAGATATGAAAAAGGGGGGATGAAAACACGGTTTTAAAAAGGTTTGTTTTGTTTTGAAAGTTTTGGAATAGTTTTGAAATAAAAAAGCTGCAGGCACGCTATGTTCTGGAAGCCCTTCGAAGGGGATAGAGGGAGTGAGAGGGTGGGGAAAGTATGTACGCAACGGTCAGGCAGCACGAAAAGATGAAAGAAAGAGATGCCGCAGTGAGTTGGGATTATAACGACGGTACAACGGTGTAGGTATGAAAAGTGCGAATAGTCATGTCAGTAATTTTTGATGTAAAAAGGGACACAATGAAAAAGTCTAAAAAGAGTCCAAAACGGGCAAGTAAGCAATAATCGGCGAGAAACACATGGAGAAACACAGGAGGAGCACAGACAGTACTTGAGTGGAATACAGAAGGGGGAAACGGAACGGCAGACTTGTGCTACAAGTGCATCAAAAACGGTGTTGTGGCGGTCACAACACAGCTGATAGCGAGCGGAGATCGATTGAAAACAAGTAGTGAGAGAGAAGAGAGAGCGCGCGCGTGGGAGAGAGCGCGGGCAGTGATAGGAAGGGCATACTTTGTACTATGGAGCGTGAAAGAGAAAAAGGAACTGACCGACTGGGATGAAAGGAAGCAAAGGGAATGGCGAGAAATACTACTGCTTGCGCAAAGGAAATCTTGAAATGAGAAGAGTCAATATATTGAATGAGAACAATTTGTCCTGCTTCGGTCCTTTTAAAAGAAAGAAGAGAGAGAGAGAGAGAGAGAAGGGGGAAAGGGAACACTGGTTGATCCTGGAAAGAAGATGAAGCGGGCAGAGAAAGAAGATGAGAAGATGAAGCGGGTAGAGAAAGAAGTAACAGTCCATTAGCAGTAACAGTAACAAAAAACATACCTCATGCTACATACAAGAATTAATGAAGCGTTCGCGAACATGAATATAAAATAAAAACAACGTAATGGTCAACATGAGAAAACAGCTGATTTCGAATAATGTGAGCACAGTCACATGGCGCTGTTTTCGCGCCACTTTTGATATGACCGCGCCCCATCTAACAGCTTTTTAGCAATAGTGCGCTTCTGTGCTAATTGGCACAAATTTGAAATTTTCGTTACCAAACACGCTTTGGTAATTGCTTTGGTAACGCGATTACATCATTGAAACGTTCTTTTTTTTGTTATTCTTTCATTTCCATGAGTCAAGGATCGTACTGGGGGTCAAATAATGCGCCACTGTACCTTTAACAGAAGAAAGAAGGTTCCCAAAAAAATTGCTCCACTCACTCGGCATGAGTGAAGTAATTCACGAATTCAACCATACAAAAAAACCGTAAAACATCTTTATTTACAGATATACACTAGCAATTGATTCTAGTATCTCTTCTTCTCTCCTCTCCTCTCCTACTTCCACTTGCCAGCACACCGGTACGCGCGCTTCTCTAATCGCTTGAACGGCGTCACCTGAAACACCAATAGTAATAGTTTATCAATGATAATATCAATAATCGATTAGCACAAACAAAGCCTTTTCACGCCCAAACGTGTATAGAAAAAAATCACATGTGCGTCGCGTCGCGAACAGTGATGATGTATTTATAATTTATACAAAACTGTACTTATAATGTAATTAGTGAGGCTATTAAATGTGTAATGTAAGTTGAAAGAACTCGGGAAAGCGCGTTTATTGACAGCAACATGGTGGACAACATAAATAATGATCTGATGAAACGTAAGCGTGATGTATGTATGTATCTCATTTTCCCACTTACAGATATTCTGTATTTCTATGATCTATCCCGTGTTGTCAAACACCAAACAACTTTGTACATGTAGACAGGTCAACTGTGCGCGGCAAGGAGAGCAGGCATCCCCTCCTCTTTTTACTCGGTCAGTGAACACGGTGAGAATGAGTGTCTGGCTAGGATGTGTGGAGTACCAGAAACGACAGGAGAAACAGATACCGACCTTCTCTCCAGCCGTCGGTTTCATTCCGTTGGTGACGTAGGCGATGACGAGCTCGGCTTTTGGATCGACCTTCACGTTCTGCCCACCCACGCCGATGTGACCCCACTGCCACGAACCCTGAGGGAGGGGTATCGTCTCTCTCTCTCTCTCTCTCTCTCTCTCTCTCTCTCTCTCTTTCTCTTTCTCTTTCTCTCTCTTTTTCTGTTGCTCTCTCTCTTTCTCTCTATCCATCCACCTCTTTCCATCTGTCTCTCCCCTATCTTCTTTTTTATGTTTCAAAAAAAAACTTTATGAGCTACGCTATACAAATTTACGTTTCAATGTAATGTTATAGACGTCAATATATCTCTTCAGTTAATGCCGTATCTTTCCCTGTTCAAAAAACCCGCTCATGTCATGAACCATGTATAGTTTTATTCTGGGTAGTTATGTATTTTCTTTCAAGAGCGATCAATGTACTTTAATCTTCAAGTTTCTATTTTTATGTGTTTTTGTGTAAGTATTTAATGAATCATGATTTACCTGCGGACTCCTGTGGTACATGAACCCGTGTCCCTTGTGCTGCACTTCTCCCACTGAATAGTCGAATACGTCAGGGTAGATGGGAAGGGAGATCTTCTGGAAGGACACGGATGCTTATAGCCTATTCTCTTTCTTTTCAAGCAAATAGGCATACGAAAAAGTTATTGCGTCCGTCCGTCACTACATGTTCAGTTTTTTCTTTGTCTTCCGAATTAACCGAATTTTTTTTTCGCTGAATACGGACGGAAAACGGAAAGTGTGAAATGGAGCGATGACAACAACAGGCGAACAGATACCAACTACCATTTATTGAACTGACTTTTCAGAGAACACAGTAAAACAAGAGCTAGAAACTGGTTCGACCCACCTCAGTCATCCGTCCACTGAGCACCTTTCCCTCCATGACCAGCTGGTGTAGCATGGCGAGACTCCGCGCGCACCCCACCCCATTCACAGCCGGCTGACCCCGACGACGCAGCTCGGGGTTGTTGAACAGGGAGAACTTCTGCAAGGGAAATGTAGTTTGCGAAAACAGTAAGAACTTCAGCAGGTAAGTCAGTAAGCAGGGATCATCTATGTAGTTTTGGAATGTTGAACAGAGGAGAACTTTTGCAAGGGGATTGGTCATCAGCATTTCATACTATCATTGTCTAGGTTCGATAATTGCGTCAATTTTGAGAGAACTTCGCAAGAAGGTTGGTCAATAAGTCTAAAGTCTGTCAGCTAGAGCCATCTATGTGGTTTTGGGGTGTTGAACAAGGTGAACTTATGCTTATGCAACAATATGAACTCGATTTCAGTTTTTATAACGTTACTTTATTATTTCATTTTCTGGAAGATGAGTTGTATTTCACCGTAATAATGAATCACCGAGAAATCTTTTATTGAAATAGATAGCGAACACGTTTCGCGAGTCTATGAAAATCACCAGAAACTCAGACGTGATAATGAATTTCTCTCACAAGCTGGAACAACTAATCATGATTACTGTAATCACTCAAGACGTACAAAAACCACCCACGATGCCTAGAACACACACGACGCCTAGACCACCCACGACGTACAAGGACCACCCACGACGACAAGGACCACCCACGAAGGACCACCCACCGTGCCCCACTCGCGCATGTTCTGCATGGCTCCGGGAAAGTAGAAGAAGGGGTTGTAGTAGTAGGCGCCCATCCGGATGATCGAAGGCTCGCACACGAATTGACGGATCCTGGAAGAGGGGAGAGTGAGAGGGAGAGGGTATATATATATATATATATATATATATATATATATAGAGAGAGAGAGAGAGAGAGAGAGAGAGAAAGAGAGAGTGAGGGAGAGAGAGAAAGAGATAGTGAGGGAGAGAGAGGGAGGAGAGAGATGAAGAGAGAGGGAGAGGGAGGGAGAGAGATGGAGAGAGAGGGAGAGGGAAGGAGAGAGATAAGAAGAGGAGTAGTGGAGTAAAGAGAATATGAGGGAGGTGGAGGTTCCTGGTTGTCCTCACTATCCATTGGGCAGGACTGACATTCGATCCATATGAGACGGTTGAAACGTACTTTGTGAACAATCGAACAAAATTCAACGTTAGAGAGGAAAAGAAAAGGGGCAACAACGGGCGAGGAAATTGAGAAAAGAGAGGGAACCGAGAAAGAGAGAGAGAGAGAGAGAGAGAGTCCGCCCTCACATGAGCATGAGTGATGACTCGTACAGCCTGGCCACCCGGTGCTCCTCCGCCGCGCAGTCGCCCATGTACAGATCCAGGCCTACACGATTGATTTATTGATTTATTGGTTTATCGATTCATTTTTTATATTCATAAGAAACGACATTGATGGCTGATGTCATAGTATGGCGACGATTGATGGTTGATTGATTCATCACACACAGTACTCCGTTCCATACTATGTATGTTCTTCATTTTGTGTAGTTGTATGCGCCATAGAGAATCGCGCTCAGCTAATTATGGTAAGTTTTGGTTTTCGTCTGGTTAGCCAACATTTTCTGACATTTTTTGATAACAGCGTCATTTAAACCGAAATGTTTCGGTTCGGTCATTGTCAACAACAGAATTTTTTGGTTTTCGGTCCAGAAAGCCAAAACTTTTGCTACTTTGAAACGAGAACGGAACAATGAGCGCAAGCATCATTATCTTTCAAAAGTACTTCCAAGTAAAAGTAGTTGGTTTGTACTGTTGTCTCAGTTGAGCAAAAGGACTGACATGTTTTCAATGGAGACATGTGCCAACAGGCTCTCTCTCTCTCATACCAGTGCAAAGCGGCCATATTATAATGAACGCGTTTACAAAGTTATGCAGTTATTATCTAAAAACACAACTTCTGTTGTAACATAACACGTCGAATAATGCTGAGAGCCTGTTTGCACATGTCTCCATTGAAAACATGTCAGTCCTTTTGCTCAACTGAGACAACAGTACAAACCAACTACTTTTACTTGGAAGTACTTTTGAAAGATAATATCTGTCCTTTTCTTAAGTTTTGTTTCACAAAATTATATTTTCATACACGTTCGCGATTCGCTGCGAGGATACCGACGCGCACCCGCTATTCGCCTCTCTCTCTCACTCACACACAGAGGGGGCGGGGCGAAAGCGATTGTCCGACGCCCGCCCGCCCGCCCGACACCAATCTCAATCCGCACTCGAATGCGGACTCTCCGTATCTCGCTTCAAATTCAATCAAACTCAATACAACTTTCTATAACTCTATCGAATAGAGATGTGAATGCAATGTAACAGTGGAAATCACTTCAAAATGAGGAAAAGTGCTTCATCCGGGAAAAGTCGTTTTTGAGCATTCTAGCGCGCGGGGACATCCAGTACAAACGAGAGGGCGCTGGCGCGCCCTCTCTAATGGTTTTTGCCAAGACCGAAAACCAATTTTTTTTGTTACCAAAATTTTGGCTTGATCATTTCTCTGGTTGACAAAGAATTTTTTTGGTTCTGTTACGATTTGAGACCGTCATTTCTCGGCCAGTTTGATTTACAAATTACTACCATCACTGCGCTCAGCACTTTTCGCAAGCGAACACACTGTTTTACTGTGAACGAGTAGACATTTCTTCGTGTGTAGTATACACACAATAGAGAACATTGAACATGAATTGCTGCTTTCTCGCTTCTTGTATTCATTAAAGTCCCTACGTGTTTGTCGTACGTTTTACATACACTTTATACATTATAGCGCGGGATTTTTCGTCGCGTTGTTGCAATCAGCATCGAATAAATGAACAAAAAAAAGTATACCCACCGAATTTGTCGCGTAGCTCCTCGTTGTAGAACTGACCGATCGTACGCTTCTTTGGGTCGATGCGCCTGGAAATGTAAACAAGTAAACAATAAAAAAGCTGGTAAATGTGGGCTGATTCAAGAGACTTGTGAGCACGATAAGGAAGGGGAAGCACGATCATCACACGATACCATATCCAGCATTTTTTTAATGACAGTGCGCATTTAGCAATAATGTGCCGATGGGTGACGAGTGAATAAAGTAAACAAGGTGAAAAATGTGAACAAGGTGAACAAGGTGAACACACCGGAAGAGCTGATCGAGTATCCATCCCCATGTGAGAGGATGGTAGCCGGTGCGAGAGCCAGGGGAGAATAGAGGCTTCTCCTGCAATCACATTCAGTTTATTGGGAACATGTTTATAGGAAATCATATTCAGTTTTATGGGGAATATTAGTTGTGAAACGCAGCTACGAACAATGAAAGTAGAACGTATCGCTGCGAAATGAAATCAATGCATGTTATTTGAAAGTGTATAAAGAAAAATGAAGAGAAAGCATACATATAAAAAGTCGATAAGGGAAATAAGAAAGTAATTAGGACTAAGAAAGAAAGTAAAGTATTGTAAAACCTTATCGTACCGCGCACCTTTTCGATGATCTCCGCCATGAGCTGATCGGACATGATGTCATCATGTGAAAGGGGACGGGAGAAGTAGGGAAGACCGGACTGCAACGCGGAAACTGAGTTGTAGTTATAGTTATGTATGGAGAATCAAATTGCGCAGCTTCTAATGCGATACATTTGCTGTGGTATTTTCCTGAAGACAGTTCGATGAGTCACGTTTCACGTATGTTTCAAGTATTCAAGTGACACGTAAAACAGAGTCAACCAAGAATAGATAATGCGAGATCGTGATAGTCAGATACAATATCCAATAGTTAAGGAATAGCAAACCTGATGCGACATGAGTTGGTCGATAGTGATGCTGTCCTTCTTCTTCTGACCGAACTCCTAAATGAATGTGATAACTCCTCCTCTTCTTTCTCTCTCTCCCCTCTCTCTACCCTTCATTTCTCCCTCTCTCTCTTCTCTCTCTCTCTCTCTCTCTCTCTCTCTCTCTCTCTCTCTCTCTCTCTCTCTCACCGGCCAGTGTTTGGCAATCGTGTCGGCATAGTCGAAATGCCCCCGATCAGCCAGCATTGCCATGCAGATGGAGCCGATCGACTGAAGATTGTAATTTTACAAAACAATTTGCCCAATACATTAGTACAATTACTATGTATACTATAGAGAAAATTATCACTATAGAGAAAGAAGGAGAGAGAAGGAGTTCTCACTGGACACACAGAAGGGGCTGTCGTGAGTGTCGTGCAGGTTTCAAACAGAATGGAGATCCCACCTTTGTGCAGCTGAATATCGTGGACAGAGTGTCCTCCCTCCACCGCCGACCGCACGATTTGTCCGCCCAGCCGCCCCATACGTCAACCACCTGAAGAGGGAGCGGGAACTCTCTCTCTCTCTCTCTCTCTCTCTCTCTCACTCTCTCTTTCTTTATGACTTTATGTCTCTATCTCTCTCCCCTCTTTCTCTTTTTTTTATGTCTTTTTCTTCGTCACCGTTATAACAAACAGCGTTTAGATCGTTTATATTTGAACAACTCATGTACGTTTCACAGGTTTCATAAACATGCTTTGAGTTTCTAGCGGCAATCGTGGAATGGTGCCAAATGGTAAAACATAAATAATGCCATTGATATAAATTTATATAACGTCACTAAATGGTAAACATTCGTGAAAACCATGATCTACATTGTCATTGTCTTTTTTGTTGTTGAAAGAAATGCATCAAACACGCGATATGGAAACTGAAAACCCTACCGCACCTTCCTGCCCCTGTGAGTTGGAAGGTATATATATTCCACTGACCTTCCTTCCCCTGTGATACACTGTGAGCGACGCGCCCTGCTCCTCCCAGCCGGACGAGAAGTTCGACCTGCGAGAGAGAAGAGCTTTAATTTATTAGTTCAAGTTCAATGCATTAGGTGTACAAAAAAAGGAGAAGTTGCACATGCAGCAAGAAGCATCGCTTAGACCTGCGACCTGGATTAGACCTGCGGGAGAGATCAAATTCAAATCAGATATCAACATTCGATTCTACTATCGTGGTCTACAGTTGAGAAGAGTTTGGACGTAGGTCTTTAAAGTTTAAAGAAAACCTTTTTCAGAAAATAATAGGAGAAGTTGCACCTGCAGCAAGAAGCATCACACAGAAATGCTTCACATTATCAACAGATTTACGCTGTTGTAATGAAATATATGTATTTGTATAGCCAATTACCACGCGAAATAATTTTATACATGACAAAACAATCATAAAGAAAAAAAATGTTCTCACTTGAACGCGGCGAAAACGTCCTCGAATCCCGGCTCGCACTCGCCACCGAACCCCACCTCGCCCGGCATTTCTGGAAGAGTCAGACTACAAACCACAAACCACAAAACACATTTCTGAGTAGCATTAAACTATACTATAACACAAGAAGAGTCACATTACAGTTGTAGAAAGAGTTGGGAAGAGAAATGCAAAACGGTCAGTAGCCCGGTAGCCGGGTGGAAATAGTGTCAAGCAAACACGGGACGCATCAATTCCGCCGCCCTGATTACTAGTACGCGAGTGTTTGCATAGCCACTCACCGCGTTGCTTCGACATTGAAATCAGCCGCTAGTGGGGGGAAGACAAGGGTGGAATGAGTGGCATTGGAGAGAGGAGGAGGAGGTGAATGTTGCGAAGGAAACGAGTTGCCACTCTGTGGCAAGTAGGTACCGGTTGTACACATGCCGAGTTACCGGTCACAAGTTGCGAACGTGCAGAGGTTCACGGAACTGATTGGCAATTCGTACGGCAAGAATGAGAGAGAGAGAGAGAGGAGATAGAGAGAAAGAGAGAGAGGAGAGAGAGGAGAGAGGAGAGAGAGAGAGAGAGAGAGAGAGAGAGGAGAGGAGAGAGGAGAGAGAGAGACTAAATCAATGGAATCAATTCAATCAATCACCAATTAAAATAATGGTATATCAAATTACAAAAGAAAATCACGAGAAAGGGTAACCTACAACAGGTGCGCTACAATTTGTACTCTAGTAGTCACTGGTCAGTAAGTAGCGCGGATTTACACCGCGTGCGCACCGGGGTGAGATTGAATAGTACGCCGTTTCCGGCTACCCTCACTCTCTCTCTCTCTCTCTCTCTCTATCTCTCTCTCTCTCTTCTGTCAAGGACGCCGCCTCGCAATCTTGGAGTAGTGACCCCCAGACCCCCAGAGATGGCTAGCTAGATTACTACTGGATTACAACAAAGGTTATTAGGAGTTGAGAGCTGCACTACTCACTCAATGCAACTTCAGTAACTTTTTTGTGGAGAAAAGTGTGAGTGATTGAAATTAATCTGTAGTATGTGAATGTTGCGATTAGCAAAAAAAGATACAAAAATAGGCGTGGTAAAGAGTTGTAAAGAGTTATACGTTTCAATAAAACAACATTCTAGTTCGTATCAAACGTGAAATAAATAATCTTTGCAGTGTTGTTCATACTCATATCATACCTAACGTTTCAATGCACATACATCACTGTTATATACAGTTCTGTCAGCAATATACGCATCCAATCGCTCTATATCAGTACCTGGCAGATACTAGTCGTTGCAATACTGCCGATTAGGGGATCAATAGACGGACAGACGCGTGATAATACAATACCATAATCTCAATAGTGGAATGGGAGACCGCTCCCAGCCGGAACCGGTATACGGAAACCTATCCCCCGAGAACACTAGACTGATTCGCGACCCGCGCTATGTTGCAGAGATCAGATCAAGCAAACTATTCATTTTTTACTCGAACATTTTATGTCTTTTGAATATTGTGGAGTAACACAGCAGGATAGTCTTCCGAAAAAGACAGAGTAACACAAACCGATGCGGTTGCTGAAGACCAATCATTTTTATTATTACAGCGATGTCTCATCGAATAATCGAGCAATGGAACAAACTGTTCTATTCTACTTGACTTATCGAATGAACGATTTCGATCGAGTTTGCAGGAAGAGCAAAGACCTTTTCCCGCTACTCGGAGTTGCCGAGTTTGAGTTTACAAGGGAAGTTGCTCAGGTCCTCCGCTCGGATTTTCAATCTGAAAGCATATTTCGAAAGCTCTTGGTCTACTGGTCAATGTTGTCTATGATCATTTTTGCTGCGGAGCAAGTCTTGACAAAGTTTATATAGAAAAATGCACGTATTTTTTTCTATTTCAAGAAAGTCATTTTAGAGCGCGAATTACGTTTTTGGGTATAACTTGCCGCGTAAAAGACAAAATCATGAACTGAAAAAATTTTTTCTGATGGCTAAGAGTATTTCAATGGATATGGAAGGTCTTTTCGTGAAAAAAGTCCACATTGGTTTTCAGAAATCCAGGTTTTCTGTATGCAAATTTCGAAACTTTGGACAAGGATTGCGGTACTTGAACGTGCTCCGCAGCAAAATGATCATAGCCACCATTTATCAGGAGACCCTTGGCTATCGATCGAACCATCTTTGGTTCAATTTCGAGCGGAGGCCCTGGGACACTTTCCTTGTTAGTATAGCATATTCCAGGGTCTGCGAGTTTTGAACGTAAAACTATGTACGCGAACTCTGTTGTTAAATAATTGATCACCATAGAATCTTTGCTGTGTTTCACCTCTGATACTCTTTTCATAGCTTCCGTAGTGTTTGATGGTGCCGTGAGAGTGTACATAGTGTCGGGTCGAATTGTGCTCGTTGTGTGTGCTGTCTGCGTATTGTATCGCGACTCTTGACGCAACGGCCGAGAGATACTCGAAAGTTCGAAGTTGAAAGGGAAAAAAAGGACATTGAAATTGAAATGGATATCTAGGTATCGAATTGAAGTCGTTTGTGGGATGTAGTCTATGTACATGCACAAACCAGAGAGTTTTCGAGTGGTCATGTTTCTTTCGGATGAGTCTTTTCTATATCCCAAACGTATGGATGCATTTGTTTCAAATTACGTTTATACAGTGTTCGATCCCATGTAAATTCAGCTAAACCGAAGAAACCCCCAAAGTGACGAGCTCTCGTTTGAGAGTGTGTACCCAGGTCGGCCTGTGATCTCTTCCGATGATCTGCTGATCACCTATATCTCTCTGTGATAATTGCGGAGGGACACACTTTTTCAGTCCTCTCACCACTTGAGAGACTCGATGAGGTTTGATGCGCCTTGTTGTTTCCCGCCTCCGATATACTCAAGTGGATAAAGGTAAATAAAAGTGCGTGCAAACGTATAGCCATAGCGTACACACGTGATGCCGGGTGTCAATGGCCAAACAATATTTTGGCCGGCTTCCCAGAAGTGTGTGCGGACCCCTGCTGACTGCTTGACTCAAGCGAGAGTCGCGTGAATATCGAGGTATCTAACAATTGTAAAGCGTCATTTGTTCCGAACGTTTATTGACAGAGAGGTGCACTCGACGTATCCACGAGTTTATATGAAAACAAGTGGTATCGTCATCGAAATGTGGTGTAAAGAACCAATGTTTGAGCTCTCAAGAAAATTTGGAATGATTTAAACAGTAAAATCTAATGCTAGTAGAACCTCTCGCAGTTTAACAGAAAGAAACATTGTACGTTTTTATTAGTCGAATGAATCAGGTGTCCTCCTAGGGTTCTTGGATTACGTGAACAATATTTTGTCGTATTTTGTCGTGCATACAGGATTGAGAAAACACGGTTATTCAATACCGATCTTGTGTGTTCGAGGAATACTGGGTACCAAGGTGTCATCTGTTTACCCCTCGCTGCAAAGTATCCACATCCACCACTAACGAATGATTTCGCATATCACGTGGCATAACATCTGACCCTCACTCTCACCGCCTGCGCTCTCTCCCGAGCTCTCGATCTCTCGCTCGCGCGTGAAAAAGTATCAAGCCCTGCTGAGAGAGCGGGTATATAAAGACAGAGAGAGAGAGAGGGAGGGAGGGTATATAAAGATCCGTGAAGGAAGCAGATCTGCACAGATCCCTTGGTCCTCGGTCTTGTTGTGTTCTCGTAATCCTTTCATCCTCTCATCATATCCCTCTGACCAAGCGTTCGTTTTTCAATGTTTGCAAAACGTGTGTGGGGCGATTTTTGATCCGCTGCCATTGCGCCTCTTCTTTGAACCGTTACACCCTAGGATCAGTGTTATCCCAGTATCTAGTGTGGTCCCTCATCCGCAGCTCGCGATCTTCTGCTTATAGCTACAGTAATCTCTTTTCTTATTACAGTACCTTTTGATTCCACAATGGTGAACGCGGACATGCTCTCGAAGCACTGCCAGCAGTACCGTATGACAAAGGACACGGCCGGCGAGTACTATAGACAGTGAGTACGGTACTTATTAGATGCAATTTTAATTCAAGTTATCCATAACCCTATAGTCTCTCATTCATTTTTTAAATCCTAAAAAAAACTCCTCACACTTCCTAGTAACTCCGAAGTAAACCATTTATTCCTTTCAAAACTCTGCGCCTCGCCCGGGATCCGAACCCTGACCTCCAGACTCATGGTTGCAGGCTGTTCATGGCGCACCCCGAGCTGGCGTCGTTCTTCGACGCAGAGGACATCGACGTCGACTCGATCCCCCGGTCGCAGAAGTTCATCCGCCAAGGCATGCAGGACATGCAGTACCTATTCGGGTACGGGAGTTTGAACTTGGAATACAGTAACAGTAGTTCAATAATGCATCACGGTAGTCCATTGGAGACGAAGACACATTGATAATGATGAGGTACTGGGGTACTGTAGTGTGGGATTGATTACGGTACTTTGTAATCATACGGTACTCTGCAGTCTGCCGCGCTCGTTCGCCGATGAGAAGCAGTGGCGGAGGAATCTGGCCGAACTGAAGGAGACGTACACAGAGGCCGGCATGCCCATGAACAACTTCAAGGTGGGATCTCTCTCTCTCTCTCTCTCTCTTTCTCTGTCTGTGTCTCCCCTCCCCTTCTCTGACTCTTATCATATTGTTTTTCCGATACCCGTTTCTATTTCATTTCGACTAATAAGAAAAAGCAGTGCATTGCCTAACGAAAATCACCAATGACTCATAGCTGACGTGAAGCGTATCTTGAAACTCACAGAAAAAGAAACACGAACTTTTTCAAAAAATAGAAATAAATAACAGATAAATATGACTAAAACAGACTTCCTTTAAAAAGGGTTTCAGTTCGTGGGCGACGCGTTAAGTGGAATTCTCGAGAGAAAAAAAAACACACACACACAAAACAGAAAACTATGAGTTAACAGATAACTAACTACAACGAAACATTTTGACCAAACTAAAAAAAAAAGTTTTCAATTCGTAAAAATAATACTTTTTTCAGTTCGTGGGCGACGCGTTCATGGCTGCTCTGGAAAAGCATGCCGGAGGTATGTCGGCGGAGCAGAAGAAGGAATGGAACGAGCTGTTCGACAAGGCAGCCAACGACATCAAACAGTGGGGCTGGTAGATGCTCTTCTCTCTCTCTCTTCCTCTCTCTCTCCCTCTCTCTATTTTCGTGCTCTTCTTCTCGTCCTTTTTCTCACCAGCTCTCTCATGAAAACTCCCTCTACCCTCTCAATTTGTTTCCGAATGGTTTATGTGTATGGCTCGATTTGTATTATACGTTTCGTAATAAAGTATTAACATATGGATGGTGAGAACAAAGGAAATCAAGTAAAGTAAGTACACGTGATGTGTTCAAAGCCAATTATGTGAAAGCTGTTTTCACTGCATTTTGATGAAGTCACGTCGATGAGAGAGAACAAATCGGAGAGAGAGAGTATTATTAGCTATTATTTTATCAGCAGTCTTCTGGTTGATATGCCACTCGAATGCATTTTATGCAGAACACTCACAACTGATAAGACGTATAAGAAAGTAACTATGCGTTCCTCCCCCGGCATTCCATTATCACCACCTATCACCCCATATCAGCCCACTTCACTGCATAGAACTACCTGGACTTTGCCTGTTCTCGATTTTCTGGATGTTTCGTACATGTCTATTTTCATTTCATTCGTATGTAAGTGATTGTGATAATGATTTAGCACACCTTCTCGACGCTCCATATCACCCGTTTATTTGTATTTCACGTTTATTTGATTTAAAACACCGAAGGAATGCGATTATTGAATGTTTTAGCAACACGATGTGTGTGTGTTTGCCAAGTGTGAAAACCAAATCCACGAAATGATCCAATCCAGTTTCGCACCAGCCTTGAACGAAAACGGCCATTGTCTCGCATATGTTGTGTGTTATTATGCTTCTCACCTTCTTAATTACTCTGGTACAACTATGTAGTAACTATAGTAACAATATCTATTCATATAATGCGGGGCATAATCTAGTCTCGCTGGCCCCGCGCGTTTTTTTGTTGTTCGCATCAGATTTGCACTTTGCGATAGTGAATAGGGAACCTGTTACATACTCTCGCTGTTAGAATGTGATGTGATAGTCGACTAACTATGTTGACACCCGTATTGATATGAAAATGACAGCTCAGCATTATTATTCCGCCCCACTCAACAACCACTAACGCGTTGTTTTTGCATTCGCCCGTGTTCTGCAAAAGTTTTGATTCCTCACGAACCGTCTAATCAGACAATCACTGCTATCAAATCGGCTACCGAGTCGAGTAATGGTTGTTTTTCTGCATACGTGACTCGGAACCGCGCCAAGTGATGTGAAGAGTAACATGTTGAAACGTTTTTAGTGAAACTGGAACGAGTGCTTGTTAAGTACTAGTAATGCTTGCTATCATTTGACCCTCACCGACCTGATTCCATACCTATACATTCTTTCTCTCGCTTTCTCTTTGCATATCTAATTAATTTCAACTAAATGCAATTCTGTGCACTCTGAAACGTATAGGTCGTCACTCAACCATGTACCATTCTACAAAGTTGAAACGTCTTTTACTCTTTGATGAGAGCGAAACCGGAACACGCTCACTCTCGATCTCTCGAACACATGTCTTTTGTTCCGCCGTGCCATTTGACCTCGCCCGACCTGTTTCTCTGCCCCTCCCTCTTTCCCACACTCTCTTCCTGTTCTCTAGCATGGGCGTCTATGGGTGGGCGGGGCTGCGCGTCACCGTGCAGACCCTGGCGGCAGCATTCCTGCTGGTAGAGGTACGGCTTTCACCTTTTTCATTTCATGTATTTTCATCTATTGATTCATTGTAGCTAGTGAAAACGACTGTCTGACACTGAATGCGTTTTTATGAACTGTAAGATATACATAGTTATCACAATGTGTGACACTTTATGCAGCTTTTTCGTAATTGATTTTTTTGTACAATAGTGACATAAGTACTTTTTCCAGCTCGTTGATTGGTTCGCGGGCGATTCGCAAATGACTCGACTCGACAACCTCGTGGGATTCGCCCACCCCAAGTTCGACAAGGTCGCCAAGGTGTTCAGGTATATCCAGTGATTTTTTATTATTGATCAATAATGTTTACTTTTAACGGTCTGATTACCAATATACAACATGCCTGATTGAATGAGATAATGGATTGATCTATTGATTACTGCATTCGTAATTCTTCAACATGTCTGTCATTGTTATGTGAGGCATTTGTTTGACCATACAACACTCCTATTATTATGTCCTTCTTATGCCCCTCGTTAAGTGTACGTGACAGAAACTAGATCGGGATTTTTCTAGATTCTTGGTGTGAGTTCACTGTCGGTATTACCTCGCCTTCTCCCATGACCTCTCATCTTTCGCGCAATCGTGGCAAATTATACTAATGTCATGTGTGAGAGAGGAGCGAAACTAGTTCCGACACTAGTCACGATTGCGCAAACGGATTGAATGCAATGCGCGTGTAGAGTGAGAACTTTTTCAAAAGGCATACTGGCAGGAATAGGAACTATTGTCAACGCATATCCTCACAACAACGCTCGCCGCTCACAACAACGCTCGCCGCAAATGGAAAGCGATAGAAATGAAAGGTCAAACGTATTGCCATGATTTATACGCCGGAAACGCTGAAACGCTGTGTGGGAAAACCGTACTTTGGTCTTGTTGCTTTTTCACATCATTTAGTCATTCAGTCTCATGCTTTCTTTCATTCTAGGGATTACACAATGTGGTATGATGCGATTGATCACTTATCACCTAAATAATGGTGGGAGAACACCCTTGACATTTCTTTTGTCGGCTTCAAGGTTGCATATGTGTGATGATCGTACAGGCCTAGAACTAGTTTGGGACAGCCAATGGATGCGTGAGATGGCAGAATCAACCCGGTGGCAGAGTAGTATAACACACACGTGAATGGGCGAAAGCTGCTGCAAAACAAACCGGAAGTGATATGTTTTGTGATCAGCGAACAGTGAAAGTGATGGTTCAAGGTCGCACATATCGTGTTTCACATTGCGCACTTCAATCTGACAGTTTGAATCGGGTATTTCATGAACGCGAAAAGAGAGAATAGGAAGAGTGAGATATGTATATCGATATAGTGATAAAGAGTAAACACAAGAGGATAGAGCTGCATGGATAGATGTAAATACGGAGAGCGAAAGAGAGAGAGAGATAAAGAGAGAAAGAAAGAGGAGAGAGAGAGAGAAAGAGAGAAAGAAAGAAAGAGAGAGAGAGAGAGATCCCTCGTTCCAGAAAGAACTTCCACGATGGATGGGAGCGGGAGGGCGCCGCTGTTGCCGTCTACCACAAGGGAGAGCTCGTAGTGGATCTGCAGGTTGGAGGAGCTCTCTCTTTCCACCTCTCTCTCTCCTCTCTCCCTCCCTCCTTCTCTCTCTCTCTCTCTCTCTCTCTCTCTCTCTTACTCCCCCCTCTATCACCCTCCCTCTTTCTCTCTCCCTTTCTCTCTCTTTCTCCCCCCTCTCTCTCTCTCTCTCTCTCTCTCTCTCTTTCTCTCTCTCTCTCTCTCTCTCTCTCTCTCTATCTCTCTCTCTCCCTCTCTCTCTCTCCCCCTCTCTCTCTTCCCTCTCTCTCTTATTCCCCCCTCTCTCTCCCTATCACCCCTCCCCTCTCCAGGGTGGCTTCGCTGACCGCTCCTCCAACCGCAAATGGACCCCACAAACGAGGACAGTTGTCTTCTCCACCACTAAGGTGAGTGCGATTGTTTTGAAGTGTATATCTGATAGGCGAGTAAAAAACGGGGTTGTGAAGAGCAACATAATATCACGAATGTTTTCTGTAGGGCATGATTCAGGTAGACTAACTGCAGTTCAGCGATCGAGGTTAGTGGTGGTAAAGTGTGTCGCACGTGACGAGATGTTTTTTTTATTGCAAGAAATGGTGTCCTTACGTTTCACTCAACCCGCAAAAAAACATTCACGTCAGTTTAGCTCCAATAACAATGTCGAGTTGTAATTTCGATTAAAATGAGGGAAGAGCCACATAGTCGTTATACCCAAAACACACAATCAGAACAGTATGAAAAAGAAAAAAAGGATTTCGGCAGGCTATCGTATAGTTTCGAAATCGAGATTAGTTGTCTTAAAATGTGTTGCACGTGCCTATCTAAAAATATGTTTCATAGAAAGAATAGGGTGTCTTCATTCGCACCTACGTTTCACTCAACCCGCAACACATTCGGGTTAGTTACATTAGCAATACCACAAGCTTGTGTAACGTGTTTTAAAATCAAGAGAGAGAGAGAGAGAGAGAGAGAAAGAAAGAAAGAAAGAAAGAAAGAAAGAAAGAAAGAAAGAAAGAAAGAAAGAAAGAAAGAAAGAAAGAAAGAAAGAAAGAAAGAAAGAAAGAAAGAAAGAAAGAAAGAAAGAAAGAAAGAAAGAAAGAAAGAAAGAAAGAAAGAAAGAAAGAAAGAAAGAAAGAAAGAAAGAAAGAAAGAAAGAGAGAGAGAGAGAGAGAGAGAGAGAGAGAGAGAGATCTCCCCTCAGGCGATGGGTGCTCTGTGTGTGGCTATGCTGGTCGACCGCGGGCACATCGCCTACGAGGACAGGATGAGCGACTACTGGCCCGAGTTCGCCGCCAATGGAAAGGGGAACATCACTATTGGTGAGTGCGATGGAATTAGGGGATGATTTTCCCTTGTTCCCGCATCTTGCATGTTTTATTGCGAAACATGAAGAAAAAACTATACGAAGATCGCTTTACTATCTGACCCTTGCAGACAGGTTGGTGTCACGCGAGAACACTAAACCGTAGTCGTAGTATCACAAAATTAAAACCGCGCTTAGTACTGTATTGACTGGGCTGATGGGTCCATTCATATTTATTTTTTTACACAATCCACACCTTCTTCAGACATGTTGATGTCGCACCGCGCGGGTCTGGCCGCCTTGGATGAGCCCATCTCCAGGGAGGACGCCGAGGACTTCCAGAGGTACACCAGTATTCTTGTACTTTTGAACAATCATTTCATGTACATTCATTTCACTGTTATTTGTCACTGTACTTTTTGCCACATAGATGAATATGTAACCTTTTATTCAATGTGTCATTATTTGTAATATCTATGTGTCACAAATTACATATACAACAAACACATGTCAATGATTCAGGATGAGCGAGGTGCTGGCGAAGCAGGAGCCCAACTGGACGCCCGGAGAGAAGAGCGGGTGGGTGGAGGAACGATTGAAGGTTACAAACTATCAATATAATATTGTATCGATAATATTATTGCGTGATAAGTTTACACTACTCGAATTACCAAATACAATGTCCCCCTGTTTTACAGCTGCAGTGAAACGTATGAGAAACGATTGAATAACATTAATAATTATATCCAGTGGACATTGTAAAAAACATTGTCCCTACATTTCAT